>JAHWFP010241433.1:118765-129231 GCA_023313725.1 Lithobius niger
TCATCCCAACAAGCGATCCTTCCTTCATCCCTGACTTGAATAAAAAAGCGATTTAAGGCACTGGATTGATAATATGATTTTCAATTTCTAGCTCCGACCCCAACCAACCGGCCAAGGTTCAAGCTTGACCCTTCCCGACGGAGTGGATCTCATCATTGGTTCCGTCCAACCTGGCTTCTCTTGCGATAACAAGATATACGGATACTACGCCGACACCTTGAATGACTGCAAATTGTTTCATGTCTGTGTACCCAGCGTTGACCCCAACGGAGTCACCCACAATTTGCAATGGCGTTTCATTTGTGGAAACACAACGAGATTCAACCAGGTAAGAAATAAAAACTTTATTGAATTCAATTAAGGACCAGTCTATATTTACGGCCAGTGGAGGGCTAGAGGAAATGGAAATGTGACCACCAAATTTTCGACGAATCCCCTCCCCCTCCCTTAGGGACCCTGGAAATAATCTTTACCCCTCCCACACCCAAGATCCAGAATAATGTGACCCTCCCCCCACAAAAAAAATGCGATTTCGTGTGCCTATTGAGACTGTCTGCAGATGATTTCCTACAGCTGAAAATTACAGGCTGAAAATTTCTACAAAGTCAACGAAAATTTGGACGACCAGAAGACAAAGTTGGCGCCCCAGCACCAAACAGAGGTTAAAAAATTCGAAACACAACAGCCACCAATCATCCTATAATCCGAACTCTGATCTCGTCAAACACCTTTTAGTGAGCAGAAATAAACATGCCCGCGACGCTTGAACCTCTCGTATCATCAATATTGTTAAGTATTTAACATATTTATAATTATTATTCATATCGTTATTGAAGGTTATTAACTACAAATGAAAAAAAAATATTTAAATCAAATTCAGTGTTATGTCAAGTTCTCAAGAAAATATCAAATTAGGTTAGGAACCGTTATCTGATTTGAGGTCTGCAATGCTATATCAGTGGTATCATATTAGATCGTTCCGATAAACAATAAGAGATTTTAAAGTATTACTGTTTAGCAAATTCAGTTCAAATCTAACATTTTGAAACTGAGTGGTTAAGTTATATTGTATATGTAAACAATTAACAGTACACGTTATGGGACACTTGCAACTGCAGTGACTAAGTGTATGAAAAAATGGAGCACGGCAAATACTACGATTGATTTTATTTAGGCAATATAGACCCTTCATGAGTCAACTGTCTCACCAACCACTGTAGTAATCGTAACAACATTTGCAAATACTTACAATACTTTCAAGTATACTGCAGTCACGTGCAAAATAATGGAAGTTCTTGTTCGTAAGTAATGATGAGAGATCAGTGTAACAACAAACAATGGTTTAAAATCAATAAGTTTACTGTTTTTCGTGTAGTATCATCCGTGGAGGACATAGTTTCGTGATTTTGCAAAAGATTCATCTTTTCTTTGATATCAGTTCTTCCATTCAAGCAAAATTTAGAAATTGCTGCTTCGGGCTTCTGAGTACAGACCGTGGAAGAAATTGTACCATTTCTCCCTACGACGAGTTTTAACAAAAATTACGACAATCGCCTTTAAAAATTCTATGAAATATATTAGACTTTCATCATAGTTTGAGTTTGCAAGCATTACCCCGTGGATAAACCTTTCCAATAAATCTGTAACGACTCTATGTGGCAAGTCACTTAGCGAATCAAAAACTGGTTGATACATAGTCCCTGGGTGAATTCGTTTTAGTACGTCGAATAGAATGTGCATTTGGTGTGATTTCCACCAGCTTGCGGTGATTTTACTCTTCCTCTCCTGGCGTTCGACCTGCACTCGTGAGTTTTTAGGAGCCAAAACACTCGGGTTGAAAAAATTATCGATAATTTCCTTAACTCTTGTGATCTTACGTGTGAATACTTCCTATTTTCTTTTATCACAAAACGGTCTACAAGACGAACTTCCCATCCCATGTGAGTCTTATTTTTTTTTTCACAGAGAACTAAAACCATGTCATCCAGAAAACCTAAAGTTAACAACCATCAAACATAAAATTGCTTAAAACATCAGTTTTATTAAAGTACGTTATTTTGACATCAATTACAGCAGAATTTGGTTTAAAAATCGACCGTGTAGTTATAGAGGAAAATATTGCTATTTTACGGAGGCGACACGCCAGTAGGATAACTAGCCATGGTGGCAATGCCACACTGGTTGTTCTTGTTACGGGACATCTTGATATATCCTTCAATTCCCCAGCCTGCTCCCCAACTAAAAACAAAGGCAGAAACACAGAAAATTATTATTAACTATGCAGTTATTAAATATAATGTTAACAGTTTAGAACAGATATTTGGCAAAGGAGTTGACAAGCAGAAATGTGCAAAAGGAATGGCTGAAAAAGTAAAAATTTAAAATCTAATCTGAGTTTTGGAGGATCCTCACCTATTTTTGGCGAGCCAGTATTCCAGTCCATTTTCAGTTCCGTAACCAATGACCAGGAGAGTGTGATCGAGAAGAACTGAACTGCACTGTACATTATCGTAAACTCCGTCCCTGAAATAAAATACGTATACGCACTTTTAAACAATGTGAAGAATAAGCACGTTTTTTTTAAAGATGCAACTGTTTAAACTGACCAAAAACAGGATATTAAAGAAATTTATAAAAAGCAGTAAATAAATCAAAAACAAACTTGGAACCAACATAGCAAAAGCTGATAAGGATGAAACGGGAGCACAAAAATGACGAAAAAATTAACGTATCATCCTACGAATTGAGGCTCTAATGCACTCAATGTGTTAATACTGCTGTGGTATACCCCTTCCACCCCGGGCCCGAGCCTGATCTTTCCACCCTGGACTCCGACTCGGACCCAGACCCGACAACCGACTTCAAGTCCTCCTCGAAGTTGGGACTTGAGACGCAGACCCCGACCCCGACCCCGTGTGTTAGTGTGGATAGGTCGGTTGATAGGTCTTTGCAGCGTTGATAAGCAATAGTGAGATAAAGGGAAAACAGGAGGAGTGGATAGGAGGGGAGGGGAGAAAGAAACAGCGATAACGCCGAAAATGTTAGGAGAGAAACATTAACTAATGTCCTGACCTTGGCCGCGATGTCGAGGTTCTGTGAGGCGGAAGTAAGGAAGGAAGGGTGTCGGGTTTTGCCTGTGGGCACAAGTCCGGGCTTCAACATTCGGGGTTCGGAGTCCAGTGTGCTCAGAGTCCAATGTGGAAGCGGTATCAATAGTGCATGATTGTCCAGGGTTGACAGTCCGGTGTTTAGGCACCCCTGGCGTTAATTTGTTGTACTGACGTTAATTCATTTGGTATTAGCAGCAATCTTGGTAGTGTAGAGTTAGCTTAGTGGTGTAGCATACGAGGTGTAACAGTTAGCACATCCAAATTGATGTATCGGATTTAATTCTCAGACTGCAGATGATATGTGAATCTTTTCATCATTATATATACTGCTTACTTGCCATCCTCAGTTGCCCATGTTGGGTCTATTACGTTCTTCATTTACAGTCTAATTTAAAAGACGGCTTACAAATTCTGTATTTGTATTGCAAGAGTGAGAACTTAAAACCCTGCTCAAATGTTCATGTGAAAGCAATGGTAGCACTGGTATACTGACTGGTAAAGCTGGAAGTCGAAATTGCTAGCATCGATGGTCACTGCAATAGGTCCAATATAAGCTACAGATTGTTGGAGGGAGGACTCATCACCTGACGGAACGTCCGTGTAGCCAGTCATCTTGGCGCCAATGGCAGCTGGGTCAAACTTACAGCTGCCGGTCTAAAAATACCAAAAAAAAAAGAAGAAAAAAGAAATACAGACTCTATAGGTTGTGACCCAGCAAGATAATTTAAAGAAAACTTATTGTGGTTTAGTTTGTGTATATTATTCCAGCCAAAGTTATAAACTTACATATGCATCTTCTCTGTCCACCCCTCCATTTTTGATAATGTAATCAAATGCCTCATCAATTGAACCACCTCCCGAGCAGCCTAATAAGATGAAACAAAAACAAAAATACATCAATGGTGGTATTTCTTTGTGGTTTGAGTATATATCTGGGTTTGGAAGCTCACATCAGATAATGGGAAAAAATGGAATATTCTGATAATTATTTGTTTACTGGAAAACAGTGGTGGAAATGCCAGTATCAACACAAAATTAACATAACCGTAGGCCTACTCACCAAGCCATATTAGTTATACCAAAATTACGTACACTTACGGTACGTGAGGTGTAGTTTGGTATAGCCCATTTGGCCTCATGTTCATGAATTATCACTTTAGGCCTACACTCGATCATTCCATAAGGAGTCCTGAACTCCAAGGATCACGACAACCTAGCCTCTTTTGGTGCAAAAATTACTTAATCGTTGATGCGCCTTTCACACCAATGGTGGATATCTACTCTATTATCAGCCACCACATTATTGTATTCGAGCCATTCAAACTAGACTTATCAAAATCCTGACGCCAAGATTTAAAGGGGTTCTGGTTGTGCAACGCTAACTGTTTGATGACCCTCAATGTTTCCTTTGACTAAGGTACTTTGCAAATACCGCAAAAATGCAACGTTTTGTCATGTTTCACACATTTACCTCCAGGTGAAGAACACTCGGCCACTTGGAGAGCACTCAAATCCACCAAATTTCCCGTTACTTTTGCAAGTTGGCTTGCTACGGAATCAACAGCGGAGAAAGCAGAGGCGGAACCACACTGTCCCTGAAAAAAATAAAATTAACGGATTCAATGAGCGACAGGTGGTTGTTAGGATACGCGGCAGGGCCCATGTAGGTCACCCGAAAAATGGGACAGAAATTTTCGTTAGTGCAAGCACTGTCACTGTGCCTTTAGTGGCTCGTACAAGGATTTGTAGTGTTTTTTTTGGGAAGGGGGGAGGAGGAGTGTTTTATTCTCTTAGAGCTTTGTAAAACTATTCATTTTCAGCAATTTTAGTGCCCTTAAAATGTTAAAAAATTTTCAAATTTTTTTAAAATTGCATTAAATGCGTTATTATCCGCATTTACCAAATTTTACTTTAATTTTTGGTCTTGGTGGAGTAAGTGGTGGGCACGCTTGCTGAGAATGTACAAAGATATAGAACAGACTCTGTTCTTGCGTGACGTAGTCACGTCACGTATTAAACAAAAGTAAAGACTGTTCAACCTCTGAATGAATGACACATGTGACGTCCGACAAATATTATTATTATGCTAAGTGAGCAGAATGACAATGACAGATGGAACCAGCACGATTTTTAGTCATAAACACCACTGGCAAGCCCAAAAACCATGCCATCATGTCCTTGCTTCCTCCCCTTGCGTTAAATTATGACTGTTAAACTTCTTCTGAAATTTGGCTAAATAGAATAAAGGTTCAGCAAAGGTGCAAAAACTTGGATCTGTAATTAATTTAACTCTGATGGAAGACACCTCCCCCCCCCCCTCCTCCCCATTTCAACGTATCGCTGTTGGGCCCCAATAACTGACTCAGCAACAGAGTGTCTGAAACCTAACACGAGAACATATTCGTTTTCCTTTATTGTTTTTTTTATTCCTTTATTGTTTATCATTTTAGCGGGCGACATACTAGCGTGTGTCTTGATAATGCTTTGCATCTGTTTAATTTTCAGCCTACGCGTCATGGCTGTTGCATGCTGATTCTAATTGTTGCCTAATAACAATTTAAAACAATGTAAAACAATGAAACTGGCATATCCAAAACTACTTTGTCAATTTCGATCATTTGTAGAAAAACACGATCTGTACAGGCATATTTATCTAACCTGTTTATATAGGACGAATGGTTTCTTCTGTAGAGTGAATTGTGTAAAAATACCTGAACCCTAACCAGGCAAATACTATAGTTTAACGATTTCAGCTTTCCGATATAATCCGATTCCAGCTAAAGTCTAGATTTCCAAGTTGAACCCGATGGCTTTTGGAATTAAACGTGTTTACCAACCCTCCATATGCCTAATTTGGTTTAACATTAAGAATCAATATATTTGCTTTAACATTGGTGACTGATCAAAGCTTAAGTAAATGCTACTGCATCAATTTGTACTTCTATGACTAAATACTGCTATACACGACATGGCCATTGTCGGCCAGTATTGCCAACAAACCACTTCGGAAAATAGACCACGTGTTTGTGACTTTGAAAAAGAAAGCATAAAAGCCAGTAAAATAAAAAAAAATTGTCATTGTTCAACTTGACCACCGTTCTAATACGAATAGGTTTATTGCCAACACACTGACCAAAACTGGCCACATCTTCTGGAGTTCGGCCTGAGTATTCGCTGCCCAGTCAAGGTCATTTACGATCAAATGGTCACTTTTTGTACAAACTCACTGTTTTGTGTTAATTGGATTGGCGTAGATGCTTAGACGTCGGATTCTAGGCAAAGTGGGTCTGTTGACTTATGTAAATACTTGACAATCTTGTTGTGTTTAGAGTTTTTAGTTGATTTCATTTTGTTTGTTTGAGTTTTACGCACATTTTGACTTGTCTTAGATTTGACCTTTTATTAACTGCTTTTATTACCAATGCTTGTTTTATATATATATATATTGGTCTAATTTAAGTATTTTGATCTATAGTGACGATGGTTTTTTTTACGAATTTACATATTTAATTTTTAACGTGATTTGACCTAGCATTCCTTCCCTATACTCCTTCCCAATTAATGGTGATTGTTGTGGGGCTATAAGAGTCCTGTTAAGTACAACAACGGTGGCAAGGCAGGTGAGCCCCTTCCCAGATTTCAACCCTTTTATCCATGTATTAGGCGTTTCAATACGTTATACAGTATTTTTTTTTTTGTTTCCTGTTTCTGGCCTCCCACTCTTTTTTAAGCAAATAATTAATGACCGTAAATTATAACGCCTTGAAATTTCATACTTCCCATTGCACGAAATTATAGAGGGGAGGAAACACAATGGTTTTAAATGCAGATTCGAAATTCAGTTACCAAATAAAAAAAAAAAGTTTCAGAATAATTTATACACAATATTTGAAAGCAGTTGAAATAACAATAACAAAATTTACGAGAAACCGGATGACCAACCCCACAGAAAACTTGATATTGGTGCCGTCTTTCCCGACTGACACTGCTATGTTCCATGGGTTCTGGATCCAAGCACGACATGTTAGGAGCACACATCTGGCAATTGTAACCCTTGCAGTACGCAATCAGAACTGTGGGGAGGGGGACGCGCTTCGTAGGAAATGATAAACGTCCTACAGCCCCACCAATCAGAACTGCCGGAAACTCACTGCCGGAGTATAAGAATAATAACATTCCGGGTGTGCACTCGATATGTGGCTTATTCTGCCTGTGCGCTTAATACATGATACATTAGATTCACGTATGTTATCACGATGCCGATTCATGAATGTACGGGTTTAGCTCCATCCTCGTTTTCATTAATAAACTCTACTTTCTTTTGTTTAGTAATCTCTTTAAAGGCTTAACAGAAAATCTGAATGAGTTCGCCGTTTGTGTTCTGTTTAAAAACCTTAATAAAGTTAATATTTCAAAAATAATACAACACCATGCATAAACGTTTAAACATTCAAACTTTATTTAACATCACATAATTACAAAGAGGTAAAAGATCATAACAAGGGCGTATTAAAAGGATAGAAAATGTTGAGATTGTAGTCGTGGTTTTTGTGCAATGTACGGCTTACACAATGGGATAGCTGGCCTGAGTTGCAATACCGCACTGGTTGCTCTTGTTACGGGACATCTTGATGTAACCCTTTGCACCCCAATCAGCACCCCAACTGGAAATTAAAATTAATCAATTATTGTCATTTATTCGATAAATTTGCAATATGTGCATCGATCTTGGTGCACGGTACAACGTGGGGAGGGGGGGGGGGAGGATTAGAAATGGCGATTAGAAAAAAAATCATCTTGTTATGATTCATGATGGGTTGTTTTGTTATTAAATTTAAAAAATTAATAAATTCATTAATAAAGACTTTTGCAACCTACTACCTCTCCCATAAAAAAAAATTCAACCACATTAAACTGGCTCACCTGACAATAAAAATATAAGCATAGTCCTATATTAAAGTCGGGGACCAGTCGACGTGCTTGAATCTATAAACCCCTCCCGCACACCTACCCCTCCCGCACACCTCCCCCTGCCGCCGCCCCGCCTTCCATCATCTCCTTAAAGTGGCACTATCACCGATTGAAATGCGAACGAAAATACCGTGGCGACATCTAGCGACATTGATATTGTTAACCTTTATAGCTTGCTCGCAGGTGCACGAGGACGAACCAAATTTTCACTCAATCATCAAGGATGTCGTGGCTTGTTTGATTCGTTAAAAGAAATGCCGTTATGCTTTCCTTAAAGTAAACGCTAGATGCAAGTAAATGCTAGATGGTACTACAACAGCGCTAGATATTGTCAGAATTCGTCTGCTTTCAATCGGTGATAGTGCCACTTTAATTCGCCCCATCCCCTCATTTGGGAATGAGTTCTCGGATTTCAATTAGGGACACAAGTGTATGGTCAAGCTAAAGTCATACGCAAAAAGGTCACGTGAATGGGATTAACAGAATTCAATCGAGGCATTGGATCAGAACTTTTGTGTCGAGCACTTTGTATGGGCTTGAGCAGCTAATTATTGAAGTTGGGCATCACACGTATCCCGTTTACTCGATTGATATGCTCTTTCACTAAACATTATGACTTAACTATTCACATTTTTTGAGGGCGTCTATTTTTCAAAGGTGCGATTATAAAATACACTAGTGGGTTTGAGAAAGGTGTGGAAATCCATCAGGACATCGACTAGCCCCATTTTACGGGCATAATTTGGTCCTCAGGTAAGCTGTTTGGGCATTAAAGACACTGGTTATTTAAAGTGGCACTATCACCGATTGAAAACCGTTCGCAAATACCCTGGCGCCATCAAGCGTCAGTTAACCTCTGCAGATTGCTCCAAGATGCACGAGGACGTACCAAATTTCCACTCAATCATTAAGAAGGCTCGTGGCTTGTTTGTTTCGTAAAAAGAAATGACATTGTGCATTCCTTCGCTTGGTGCAAGCAAGTGCTAGATAGTGCTAGATGCGCTAGATGTTGCCAAATTCTGCCTACTTTCAATCGGTGATAGTGCCACTTTAAGATGGCGACTGTGAGATGACATTTTGCCCGTTCGACTCCTATTCACGCCATTGCAAAAAAAGTGCAGCAATCGACCTGCTTAAATGTTACGTATTTTAGTGTGATGTCTCACTGCCTCAACAGAATGCGTCACTGATACCCCATTCTCGTCATCAGAAGCGGTGTGTGGTGGTGAAGAACCGTTCTGGCAAGAATTTCTTGGTTCTGGGTAACACACGAACTCGACAATGGACATGCAAATCTTTTATATTATTGAGGATCATTTCTTGATGCGGTGAAACACCACATCAAGTGTGACTAAGGCCAGCTGAAAGTGAAGGTGCGTCCCTCGCGTCACTAAACGCGAGCGCACAGCGTCAATCTCAGCTGGCCTTCACTGTGACATTTTTTGCTGCATTAATAGGATTTAAGGCTTTTTAAATAACTTCTCACCTGTTCTTGACTAGCCAGTAGTCCTTTCCGTCTTCAGTTCCGTATCCGACAGCCAAGACACCATGGTCGAGAAGAGTTGTACTGCAGTCTGGATTATCGTAAACACCATCCCTGGAAGAAGAAAAGATAAACCGTAAGTTTAGTTTGAGTTATTTAAGTCGATATATTTAGTCAGACCGAGGCAGTCGATAAATGACGTATTTCTGCTATTAGTCTATCCCTAACATTATAGTTGGAATTTCGAGTTTTAAACTTAGTTCTTTCAAAATTATTCTAAAATCAACTCGACAGCAAGTTGGAAAACTTACTGGTACAGCTGGAAGTCGAACTGGCTGGCGTCGATGGCAACGGAGACTGGTCCAATGGTGGCAACAGCCTGTTGGAGGGCAGATTCATCTCCAGTTGGGATGTCTTTGTAACTAGACATGGTTGCACCTATGGTATTTTTGTTGAAGTGGCAGGTACCATCCTAAAAATAAAGAAATAAATGAAATACATTAATGAAAAACAGAGTAAAATAACAAGCAGACGTGACGCAGTTGCTAGCCGGTACTTGACAGTTTTTGCAAGCAAAAAATTAAGAGCCGGTATTGTTTATAGTTTCCGTGGGAGGGAAGGGGTTGAGAATGTTCTTAAGATTTCAGTCTCTAACTGTTAAATAAATACAGATGTAAACCTATTTCCATAATCTTTTGGTCTTAAATGTGGGATTGCCTGAGTGAAGAACTGTTCCCTCAATGTTTGAGACCAAAGGCTTAAGCCCTTAGATATTCGTACTGCTCTGACATACATACTGGCTGGCTGGCAGGGCTTCGGCAAAAACAGGACTTAGGCCTTATTTTTTTTTATTAAAGAAAGCATCTCTGTCCTTGTGACTGGCACATGAGATAACAAAGATA
>JAHWFP010241434.1:0-70793 GCA_023313725.1 Lithobius niger
ATTTACGTCTTTTACGCAACCCTTGAACTCCAAAATCGTATTTAAAGCATATCACCCTTAATTTGCGTGAAAGCTCCTTTTTTTCAATTGGTTGTTATAGGGATTTTCGTGTTCAAAGTGCTGTTGTGAGCCCTCTAATAACTCGAAGTGAACATGCTTAGGATTTTATGAAAGGTGGCGATCTATTCTTTACATCAATCCTAACAAAAAAGTGTTTACTATAGATAGGGACCGTCCTACGCCCATTTAAAGGTGAAGAGGTAATGGCGTAGCGACGAAAGCGTATGGTGATTTTCGAGTTCGAAGTGCTCTTGTAAATCCTCTAATAGCTCGAAATGGATATGCTTACGATTTTATGAAAGGTGGAGGTCTACTCTTTCCATCAATTCTAACTCAAATTGTTTAGGTTAGTTAGGGACCGTCCTACGCCTATTTGAAGGTATAGCTGTAATTGGTATAGGGGCTAGTTTCAATTTCAAAGTGCCATTGTAATGGTCATATTTATATTTGTATCTATGCTAAACAATTTCGGTTAGGATTGGTGGAAAGAATAGATCCCAACCGTTTAGAAAGTCCTTAGCATTTCCATTTTGGACTATTAGAGGACTCGCAAAAGCAATTTGAATTTATGTAAGTTTAAGTTTAGGCTCTATTAGTTTTCTGTAATTATGGGACCAATCAATAACGTATGCTCGGGGCAGTGACGTCATTTCATGTCACGTGAATCGAACACGCACGCACGAGGTGGTCAATTCGTCGAGCCAGCGGAACGACAAGTGATGGAAAACTCATTTGACACTCAGCATCCTCTAAACGTGTAATGAATCGTAGTGACTATTTTGTATTTGTGTTTGACGTACTTTAGTAATCACGTCTAAAGTTAAAGTGGCACTGTCACCGATTGAAAACCGTTCGCAAATCTGGCGTCATCTAGCGGCATTGTTAAACCTGTATAGCTTGCTCCCAGGTACACGAGGACGTTCCAAATTTTCATTCAATAATTGAGAAGGCTCATGGCTTAATTGTTTGTTTCGTAAAAAGAAATGACATTGTGCATTCCTTCACTTGATGCAAGCAAGCGCTAATAGTACTAGATACGCTAGATGTTGGATGTTGAATATCAATTGGATTTTACGCGCAGTTCGTCTTTTCTCGTAATCGAAACCGAAACTGAACTCTAACAACGCTGTATCTGTTAGCCTTCGCCGCTAGTGGCGCAGATGCAGTATGAAATGTTAATAATTCCATGTTTCCTTGTTTAGAAAGGGCTGATATTTCCGGCAGCACCTCGACCTGTGTGCCTCTAAATGCTGTACGAAGTTTGATCCCATTTTGACAAACAGTGCAATAGAAATTGCCTGGGGGGGGGGGGGAAGGCGTTACACGTACAGTACTCAGTAACGTCCCATTTTACACAATTCCGTTTCGCAGAAAATAAAACTGATTAAGACTTTTCTATGAAACGGGAATTCCAGTTTCGTAGAATATTTGTATTTCAAATTATATGCCTCGTTCGCGCTGCCCGCGTGCTCAACGCGGCTACATCAGAAACTCGCAACTAATCACAAATTCCTCCCAATTAGGAATGCATCTTTAACTTATCTAATGTTTAAGAATATTTTGATTTGGCAAAACGGGAATTCCAGTTTCTCTTCGCAGAAATATGTTAATCCATTTTATTTTCTGTGTAAAGGGATTCTGCGAAATGGGATTCTGCGAGGCGGGAAATTACCCCGTACTCATGTACCGATTGCACTTTTCTTTCCTACTTGTACCGACATATTACATCTTGAGGTCAACCTCGGAAGCGACTTGTGTGTGTGTGGTGCAGGAAGGTTTGGAAATGTGATGTTAACAGTCAACATCCTTTGACTTTGAGCATGCGAAGTAGGCGTTAATTAAAGTGATTAAATAAGTACTACTTTGCATTAAATTAAATTAAAATGAACTGAGAATATGACGATTTACAAGTATTCATGACATCAGGCATTTTTTAAAATTCCTAAATGTAAAGAGGCAATGAAAAATACGTCTAGGCCTATAACAAACAAAAACGTTTGCCGTAAAAAAAAGGGTTAGATGATTGAAGTTTCTAAATTTACGTTTTAATACCACTTTTTGCCACTAGATGTCAAGCAACTTATTTGAACTCGTGGAGCTGAAAATTGCTGAAAGTTGTACTTTTGGTTGCTTTAATTTTTGCCTTTTTGGGATGGAATGTTTGCCTTTTTGGAGAAAATGGTTAAAAAAACAAAAACAGTTAAATTAAGATAGTTGTTTGACATCGGCGTCTAGTGAAGAAATGGTACCACAATTTCCAAAAAATGGAAAATGATGTCATTTTTATTCGTAAAGTCTGGAACCAGGAGCGTCATAACGAATAGTCCGTGGCTCGACGAAGTGTCCATGACAACAGAGCAGCGACAATAACGCCATATTGGCTACGAGGCCAGCATATGGAGTCTACAATGGAGATAAAAACAAGGACGCTTCTAGTCAATCCTGTGAGAGCTGGTTTCTTCGGCCTAAAAATCGCTGTTTTCTACGATCCCTGCTGCTGAAACTTCAGTAACTGACAACACATCGAAAAAAAAAAAAACGCATGTTTAAGAAATCCGCTCTAACAGCATTGGCTTCAGTAAGATGCCATTCTTTTTCACCCTTTGCAGCCAGCCCAATTACTGACTCTAGCGTAGAGTTATATACTATAGTACTATAACGTTATTGTTCACTGCTCTGTATCACCGCATGTTCCGTCTCTCGTTCTGGGTCGCGACTCCATGTGGCCAAGTGTGGAACGACTGATCGTAACTATTTTCTGGGACAAACCTGTTTAAAAATGTGCTGTAGGTTTTAAATAACCCAACAGACAGGTGCGAAAAAATACTGCTTGTGAAAAAGTACTACTTGTACTACTACGATGTCAGGCATGTGGCACCTCCACAAGATGAAGCTGTAAAGCAAATGTCTTCTTAAAACCAAGGCTGACTGGGTAAAAATTGCATGTTTCGTCATCTGACTCGACGCCAGTTCACGCGCTTGCCAGAATGGTGACGCATTTTAGAGTTGCTGTGGTATAATAAGATTCTGGCAATGGTGAATCAACTGGTCTCTCATACGACCTTGTGACCAAGGGATGGAACATGGAGCGATAATTACAACATGGACACTCCCAAGTCTGCGGGCGTGCATGCATTTATTGGCTCCTGCCAAAGCTTATGGCCACCAAAATTCAAACGCCAACATCTATAGCCTTTTTGTCACTATTTAGTTCTGTCTAGCCTTACTTTCAACAGGCGAAGGAACACACAAATAAATTTCTTTTTGCACAACAAACAATCCACGTGTCTCCTTAATTATTGAGTGTAAAGTTGGTGCGCCCACGTGCACCAGGAAGCAAGCGGTAAAGCTGAACCTAACGACATCACGGGCGCTTTTTTCGACCGTTTTGAAAGGCAGATTTTGAACCGCTAGATGGGTGACAGCGATATCGTTAACCTTAATCGCTTGCTCCCTGGTGCACGTGGATGCACTAACTTTACATTTAATACTTAAGGAGGCACGTCGCTAGTTCATTGTGTAAAATGAAATTACTTTGCGCATTCCTTCACTTGTTGGAATCAAGTGCTACGTGGAACTAAATAATGATAGACGGCGCTAGATGCTGGCAGCCTGTCATTCGTTGTTTTCCAAAGCCATGCTGGGAGGCTTTATATTTCCGGCAAGCACAAGAACTGGTGTGGAGCAGGTAGGAAGGACATGCTGTTTCAACTTCAGTCGGCCTTGGCTCAAGAAACAATACTCCTTCCTCACTTATGGTCAGTGAGACGCCTCTGCTTGCGAATTAAAACATGCTTGGACGATTCTCAGTTCAAGTGTTAATTTTTCACACCTCCTACGCAGCGCATTATTATTATCGTACGCTGTTTTCCGCAAAAGCAAAACCGACAATTGCTTATGTAATATGCCATTTTTATTTTACATTTTAAAGCTTCGTTTAGGTGGAGAAAAAAACATAGCGTCACCGAATCGTTTAAAATGTTTTAAAAAAAAGATACTCGACTAAATTTTAAAGAACAGCAGGCTCTCCCTATTCTGCTACTTCCATCAGCGCCATAATGAGCGTTCGTGCAAGCGAGACCGCCAAGCGGCCGTTATCTGAACTAGGCAAGCGATGACCTCATTACGTCTTCTTCCCGCTCGGGGTTTTGTGAATTGAGCGAGAGTGAGTATATCGGGTATTTGTGCCTGGTAACGACGAGTGGCAGCCAGCCAGCCATTTTGGCAATCGTTTCTCCCTCCTGGCTCCGTTGTGTACCTTGCTCCCTGTTGGCTGCCAGTCGTGTTGCATGTCGTACGCTTATCGTTCCAGTATTTTAAGTGACACGTCATGCGAAGCACAACATAGGAGCTTCTTATCGGGAACCGGTGCTGGTGTCTGTGTGTCTGTATCCACGATAACTTCACATTTACCACATCCTTTCCATGCCGTATTTGTGGATTTAAGTTCTGAATCAATAAAGTTGCGGACAGCTAGGGTTTGGGGGATTCCGAACCGCTGATGTGAAAATGAATTACACATCATTAGTCCGACATTACAATGTTATGAGCATTCATGGCGTTGTTAAACGAATCTTGGAAAAAAGAAAACATGGAAAAAAACAGCGAAAAGAAAAAGGGCCAACGAGAAAAAGCCGCAGAAAAGTATCTTCCTGGTGAATCTTCCTTTATCTGTCTGGTGAAATTCGAGCCAAGCTACAAACTTAACCTAACCTAACCAAACCTAACCCAACAAAAACAACGACACGGAAAAAAACCAAAAACATCGACAAAACAATTCGGCTTTTTTTCCCCCCCCACGGCTTTATGTCTTCGGCTTTTTTTCCCCGCAGCTTTTTTCCTGCGGCATTTTTTCCTTCGGCTTTTTTCCGTGGTTTTGTTTCCCGCCCTCGGATTATTTATACATTCTTAAATATCGATGTTTTCCGTTTTTAAAAGTGATTTCTGGTGTAGAATCCTTGCATTTCTCTTATCTTGACCCTCTAACATCAATAAAAGCAATAATAATAGGAATAAAAATTTATTCTTTTGCATAACCTTTTTTATGCAAAGAACTAACACCACTGAAATTGAGTGATCAGTGTTGGGATGGGTAACTTGGCGGTAGCCATTTTGGCTATGCTATCACTACTTTCCATCACGAAAACTTGGTGGATCCCGATGACTTTTCGTTACCTAGCCGATAATAGGTTTATTTGCCCGAATGTACGTTTATATGTATTTTTTTTTCTGTGCGCTGTTGTTTGTTTTCAAGCTTATTTTTACGCATTATAAAATAGTTCTGCACTCGGCTACCGTTAGCTGTATTTAGCCACTGATAGAGAGCAGCAATTTGTTTTTTTTTAAATCGATATTTCTTCCTGGTTCTTGTTCATTGCGTGCATCGTTCGATCGTTAGTTTTCGTAAAATGAACAGTTCAGATGGACAGAAGTGTTCAGGTTCAACAGACAGCCACACGTAGCACATTATACGCTAACAACGCGCATGCTGTACCATTATCAGCATTGCGAACGGCTAAAAATAGATTATGCTCGACTGTTTACGCCACGCTTGCGCGATTAAAAAAAAAATAGGTCGGTTATAAACGAGGAGCCAGTTACGACAGTTATTGGTTTGATTTTTTTCTTAGTTACGGTAAGTTACTTTACCGCTATATACATGACTGATATTTCCACGATCGAAAATCGTGTATTTATAATCAAGATCATGAACGTGCGCGTCGAGTTTCTTGGCGGTCTGCCTGTAAGTTCCAAAGACCGTAAACTCGCTTACTCTATCCTGGAGAACCGCTGATGCCAAACAACGCCCTAAGCTGTCGCGGTCACGTGACGAACTAGAACCGCCTGCGGCTTAGGATCAGCCCACTTGCCGCGGGATAGTAATAGGCTAGTTGGCTTTCGGTTAGTTATTCTGGTATATCGTTTCGTTTGTTCCTTTTTCTTCTTTTTAGGCACGTTCCGAAACGCGAGAGGAACTCGTCACTGTCATTTTGTCCTCCGTACACATGAAACAGATTGAGAACCTGTGAACCAATTTTCATGAAACTGGTGCCAACTTGACCTAGATTTGTCGGCCAATTCTAAATTTTCATCGAAAAACAAGCAATCAAATCGTGTTGTACTTACTGGCTACAATCCAAGTATTTAAATGGAAATTTCCGGTTTCGTAGAAGCCCATTTCGCCGAATCAAAATATTGTTTAAAAATGTAATATCGGAGAAGTTAAAGATGCATTCTTAATTGGAAGGCTTTTGCGATTAGCTGCGGTTTCTGATGTTATATGTTTTGCCGCCGCGAGAGCAGCAGCGCGGGCGAGGCATGTATGTTGAAAAAAATTATTCTACGAAACGCGAATTCCCGTTTTGCAGATAAATCGTAATCCGTGTCTTTTTTTTGCTCTGCGAAATGGGAATCTGCGAAACTGGACATGACCATTTAAAGTGGCACTATCACCGATTGAAAGTCGGCAGAATCTGGGAACATCTAGTGCTACCTAGTGCTATCTAGCACTTGCTTGCATCAAGTGAAGGAATGCACAACGCCATTTCTTTTAACGAACAAACAAGCCACGGCCTTCTTAATTATTGAGTGAAAATTTGGTACGTCCTCGTGCACCTGGAGGCAAGCTGTAAACGTTAATAATATCACTGCCGCTAGATGGCGCCACGGTATTTTCGAACAGTTTTCAATCGGTGATAGTGCTACTTTAAATGGCGATTTCCGGTTTCGTAGAATCCATTTCGCCGAATCGAAATATTCTTTAACATTGGAGAAGTTAAAGATGCATTCCTAATTGGAAGAAGTGTGTGATTAGTACATGTTTAGCGCAGCGAGCGAGACACGGAAGTTGAAAAAAAATATTACGTAAATGGAATTCTGCGAAACGGGAATTCCCGATTTGCAGAAAAATCTTAATCCGTTTTATATTCTAAGAAATGGGATTCTGCAAAACGGGACATGACCATTTAAAATGTTAATTCTAACCGTAACACAGACCTTATTACTCATACTGGATAAGATATGCGCATTATAAATTACCATCGTTTACTTTTAATTGCCCTAGATCGAAATTTTAACATGGCGTTATTATGGGTTTTCTTTATTTAGATTATCTCCTTAAGAAACGAGAAAATAATTCAGTTGTTTTTTTTTTTCTATTTAAACTGTATTTATAACCAAACAACCGGTATCATCCGGGTGCTACGACGGGTGTTTGTTTATCTCACTGCAGTTTCATTCCTTTTCCATTAAAACTTATTTTTGTGTTTCTGGGCGACTGACGATCCCAGTTCGCGGTAATCCGGACTTTGCTCACATCGCCTGGGGTGAGCAAGGCAGCAGCAAAACAAACCAAGCTGGCTGCGACTAACTCATCGAGTATATTTTCAGGTTCGGCATGATCTATTTCCGTTGCCAGAAGGAATGACTCACGCGCGTATGACGCAATAGATAACTCATTTCCACCATGAGTCAGTGGAAGTAGTTACTGCGTAATAATTCGCGGTAATTTTCCGTCAATTATTTCTGGGTACGTAAAAATAGAAATCTGTTCGAACACTTATCAAAAACAATCGGTTTTTTTTTTCAACAAAACACATTAATTTTGAAATGTTATTGTATGGTAAGCTTTTTAATCTAGGCGTAGAAAGTAAAAGATATCATATGCAAAACCCACTTGGGAGAAATAAACCGCCAAATGCTACATGGTGTACCATGCCTAATCCGCGTAGAAAGTAGCGATATCACCCCCGTCAACGAACAACCGCTAAGCTAATCCCATCGACTATTAGATGAAAGGTTAAATGAAAAACCCTCGAAAAACCTGACCATTGCACTCTCGGTAGCAATGATCAAGTTTTTCATTTAACGTCTGAAGTATAGTCAGTGGTTTAGCATGACGGTTGTTAATTGGCAGAGGTTATTTCACAACTTTCTAAGAGGAAAACTTTTTGGTTAGACTGCAGAAACCTTGGTGGCAGTCATTTTAATTCTGATATCACTACTTCAATTGGTTGAAGCTTGGTGGTTCTTCCACCCAGGTGGGATTTGTTTGTGATATCACTTCTTTTGAAGTTAGCCATTGTTTTTATAGGGATTTCTAAGACTGCAGTAAAGCTTTTTTCCCTATTATTTCATAACTGGACTTGTGCCCAGTTGCTTGTTTCGTTTTTATTTTATTTTTCTGTAACCATGTCACAGAATAATTAAATACTAGCCATATCGCTCGCTCCGTTGGCGTCGTCTCGCTTTGCTCGAGAGGGCTTGCATGAACAAACTATGACATCATGAACAAACATCACGAGGGTAAAAAATAAACCGTTGACATGATTTTTTCCGGGTTTTTCGTGTGTTTGTGGGTCATAATATTAAGTTACAGCGATGAAAATAGGCCTAACTGAAGCGAAATTTAATTATCTTTCATTCACCTACTCCCATTTTTGTAGGTGGCTTAGTTCCAGAGGAGTAGAGGTACAAACACGCACGCACATACGTTTTTAATGATGTAAATACTTCTACATCCCTTACTGGTTTCACGAAAATCTAAAGTTCGCCACGTATTTTTATGCATTTCTTATTAACGCAATACGTTACAAGTAAAATACTACCATAAACCATAAACGGCGCGTTAGTTGTAATATGAACAGTAGTTTCGTTGCACTGACGTAATAAGATCTGCTGTTAATGAATGAGCAGTGTCATCTACAGCTGGACGTAGACGGCGTCCTTCTCGTATGATTCCATGCAATGTCTACACCCGAAGTAACTTTTCCTTTGCCTGGCTTTAACAATGGGGGAAACCGATTTTTTTCCCACAAGTGGCGTGTTCGCAACGTTCATAGAAACATCATCAGAGATAATAGCAATCTTTGCTGTTATAGCGCGCGCCTCTCCAATAGTGTAACCATAAAAAGGCACGATTCCACGTCAAATGTGTACTGAATGCCAAATTTCAGCCAGATTTGTTGCATAAGTCATAAACTATTTATCTTGGTGGTGGAAGTTTTTATTAGTTTTACTTTCATTGCATAAAACCGGAAAATCGACGAACTTCGCAACCCTATTTTCACCCAGAAGCATTTGACACATTTTATCGATGATCAGCTAATGATGCAACTGCAAGGGCTCAAAGACCGCCCATTCAACATATTCTAGGCTGACTCACCGCATATTTATTTACCTTCACCATCATCAAATTCATCATCATTCAAATCAAGTACCAAAGCCTGTGGCCGCCAATGTAACAATGGCGGATGTATAGGATATTGCCCGCTTTCCGAGTGCTGGGATCTAACAATGTCGAGGGCCATTGTTGGATTCCAGCTTGAGGAAAGCGGGCGATATCCTTCTTCTCACTCGTTTTGAAGCTGTCAGTCCGAGGTAAAGTGTTGAGCGCAAGTGAGCGCGAATGGAATGCATTGTTGCGTTTAGCCAGAAGAAAGTTTGTGTAGAATATTCGTAAGAAGCAATGTTACAAGCAACGAAAAGAGCAACGTTTAATTTGGAAAGCGGTTGGAAAGCAATGTTGTAATTAACGCGAATTCTTGAACGATTTTTTTTTACATTTGAGGTGGAGTTGGTTTCAAAGATTGTTCCATTTAATTGATTATATTCAATTGCTTTATTCCTTTTTGTCGAAACCAACGTTTGTAAAGCAGCGGTTGCAATGTTGTGAGTTGTTGTACGTTGCTTTTTTTTTATTTTATTTGTTTCAGTAAATGTATTTACATTTGTTTTTCTTCCAATTTTCATTGAACACAAAGGGGGTTGGGATCCACGTGGAGTGCTGGGATCCAGGATGCCAGCACTCCTCGTCCTCGTCGAGTCCTCGTTCATTGTTGCGATCCCGTCGTTCTGTATTGTTATAAGAAGACTGAGAGCTTCAAAACGGGTTCAAAGGGTTTCAAAGGGTTTAACGAGCGTTAACCACTCCTGGTCATCTGCCCAAGCCCTAAGGCACGGGTGAGAAAGGTTGAATAATGACTCTCTAACAATGAAGTCTAAAGTATGAACTTGCTTTACTTTACTTTTTCCAGAGCTTACGACCTTTGTAAATCCATTCGCTCATACTAACCTAACCTGGCAGGCCTGGTGTAAAATTGCTGGACGGTATTAATGATGCTTGCAATAAACATATTAATCATATTGTAAACATAAAACATGTAACAAAATATATACATATTAGCAAGGACTAGCATGGTTAT
Source organism: Lithobius niger (assembly GCA_023313725.1). NCBI lineage: Eukaryota > Metazoa > Arthropoda > Chilopoda > Lithobiomorpha > Lithobiidae > Lithobius > Lithobius niger. The sequence goes on from JAHWFP010241434.1 coordinate 10,263, forward strand.
TGATCTAGACACGCTAGTCTAGTATGTTGCCGCCAAGTAACAGTAGATCGTCCGATTGTGTGGACATCCAATAATTGTTAAAATATTGATGATAAAAACTTAAAAAGGCGGTCTCACTAGCAGACATGTGTCTGTTAACTGTAAGCAACTAAAAGCATATTTTTACCATATTGAGGGTAAATCCCAATGCAACAGAAATCTTTCAAATTGTGGAAAATACGAGGAAGGTGCAGGGATAAAGAAACACAGAAAGTTAAAGGATGAGTGACCACCATTCATAGAGAGAAAGATGCATCAATAACGTTGTTTTCATGATAATGTATAGCTCGTTAGTTAATTAGTTAGCTAGCTGGTAACATTTCCCCATGTTAAATCCCATAGACTATATTGATCATGGCTAGCGAAAAATTGGGAAGGCCTACACAGCTGAAAGTTTACACACGAAGGCGTAATGATCTGAACATTGTACTTTCATTGGTTTGGGGCTTGCCGGAGTCAGGACAAATGCGTGGGAGGGTTTTGAAATTTCCATGTTGCAAGCAAAGATTTCAAGCAACAATAGTTTTGACAATCGACCACGGTCCTTAAATTACTGTAAAAGCCTGGACGAACTAAAAGCTGGACTTTAACAAAGGATAAAAATGATCAGCCATTTATGTTGCCGTACATTGTGTAACAATAAAGTAAGGCACGTTACGCAACAATACGAACATCCACCAGCCAACAAGATTTACGTTGTTGTTATTATTTGTTTTTAGGAAGCACGAACCTAAACTGAGTTATCTGCCCCACTAAGACGGGAGGGACAATTTAGCTGCAGAAATACAAGCAGAAAACCCAGGGTCTTCGACAGACCACAATCGGGTTTATGTTAATAACCAAAAAACAAAATAGTTCGTGGTCCGATGTTTTGGTTAGAGATTTCTGCAAGACAAAATTTGAACGACGAAAGCAAACGGAAAAAATATCAATTGGGCTGATGTAATGGCTAATTATTTATAGACATAAAATTCTAAAGAAAAAGGAGAACACACATGTAAGACGTTACAGTTACATGTGTCTATTAGCCGCGGAAAGAGCAACTGAAGGGAATGTGCCGATTGAGTGAGCGAAGCGAACGAAAATCAACGTTTGCTGGCCAGTGTGCGCAAATATTGAAGAAATTAGCCTAAGCATGTGAAGCATGGACATAAGCAATCCAAACCGTGTCAGTTTGGCTGACGGAACGGCAAATAGGGCATAACAAATGTGAAATATTTATCAATGAGAAAATGTATAGACATAAATTCCTCCGAAAAAAAAGGTGAGATGACGATAAGATGGTGTGACCTTTTGTACGTTCACAGTCGTATAAAAGTCCTGATGTTTACCCAAAACCAATACTGGTATAAGAGAAGCCGTCAAGTTTCCAAAAAGGTTCAGCCTTTGAAGAGTGATATCATACAATCAGGGAAAGACCGCCAAGGTAAATCCTAATAGCCAAGTTAATTGTACCGAATAATACTTTGGACGTCAAATGAAAACTGGAAGATTGCTATCGCGAGTAGCAATGTTTTAGTTTTCATTTAACTTTCTAACTATTAGTCAGTGTGATTAACTTCGGTAATAGGGTTAACCTTGGTTTTTTTTTCCTGGTTGAATGATATTACTAGCTTCAAAGGCCGATCCTTTTTGGAAACTTGGCAGCTTCTCTTATACCAGTTTTGGGTGGATTGTATTGACTATTTAATAAAAAGCACTGTTTACCGTGACAAACATTTATTGTATTTTCAAGTTCCGTTTTCGTCTCCGGAATGCGCCGCCCATGCAAAACATCAGGAAGTTTCGTTCATTGTGACAGTGAATATATACGGAACAGTATTTGTAAAATAAACAAAAAATAGCTAAATGTTCTGAAAAGTTAATAATGATGCCAAAGCTACGGTTATTTTTCGTTTCTATTGCCACGCGAGTCAAACTTTGTAATGATTTCTTATTCCTTCCATGTTTTCGAAAAATGTTGGCCGATTATTTAATTATGTAGTGGCGAGATTTCCTGCGAAAAAGGCTTTGTGATTTCACGTTATGATGAAGAAGAACATATTTTGGCAAGAATTCGAGAAAATCGAATGTCACTATCTGGAACTAAATTTGTAGAAAAGTAAAGATTATGAAAGCATGGCTAATGATTTGTTTCCAGTATTTTACGTCGGAAGGTCATTCGTTAAAACATCCGACGACGTTTTCTAAAAATTTGCAGGCTTTTGGCCAAAAAAAATGCAATGAAACTCCCTATGCGCAAAGTCGAAATCGTCAAGTTGCACAAGGATGTGAGAAGTTTTCACCAGGCTTCACAGCAGGTGTTATAGCAATCGGATAAATTTACTATGTTCGCATTACTAAATCATCCGGAAGGAATACTTTGGTGCCGATTATCCATACGTAACGCAAATATCTGTCTCTGACGTCATTGATGCCAGATATGTAATAGTTTCAGCCTAACTACTATGGGACTGTCACGGATCCACTTTTAATGATATAGTTATATGAAATGACAATAAAATTCACAACCGTATTTACAATTAAACAAATTATTAATGCCATGTTATACTATGTTAATGCTAGGGTTTATTACATTTCTACATTACCTCTTTCAAGATTTCTCCCTATGTCGTCTTTTCATTTGCTTACGCCTAATCGTAGCCAGTAACTATATCTAGCCCGACCTACATCAATACTAGGAAACAGGCTTTGGGCCTATTGTAGGCGGAGCGAACGAATCTTCATTTCAAACTTATATTTAGTTTTTATTTTAATGACGATACCACATTTGTTAATAATTCTTAAAAATCTGGGTACATTACTTAATGGGCTTTGTTGGGCTGTTTGCCTTTTGGTGTGACGTACTGCTATTCTTTGCTTACCTTTTTCTTATTTTAGCCTTTTTTTTTAATGTAGGCCTATGTTAGGTGTCAAATTTACGTTAAGAAGCTTTCGTTTGCTCCAGCATTTAGTTTTTGTTTAGTTATTTGTAGTCTCTTTTTGCAGCCAACACTGAAGACGTGGGCCATCGCCGCAAGTAAAAATAAAACAGCACGTAATTAGGCGTTTAACTGCAAGCCAAATAATAATCAGTACAATAGTTTTTTAAACAATAGTCAAAAGATTCAAAAGGTTCACAATACTGCTTTGGTATAAGATTTGACACCGCCACCAACGAAAATGTTAAGCTGGCATACCTCTATCACGCAATGCAAGATAATATATTATTTCCTAACTCTATGACTGCAACAGCGATCTCTATTATATAATCTGAAAGAAATAACCATCACAATTTAGGTTTAGACCTAATTTTAGGTTTTAGGCCTAATTTTTAGCGTTTAGGCCTAATATTTATCTCCGATTTACTTTCGTTAGTAGCAGATTACAACAGTGGTTCGAGATTAAGCCTATTCCTTTATGCGATGCAACACGGTTTTGGTTTCGAGTCCACGTTACCGTGGCAACCAGGAATTGAGAGAGGCGGGCAATTTATTGTTTCGTGTTTCGTGCTTTCGTGTTTCGTCTGATGTCAATATCATTTTATAATACCGCTTGGCCTTGATACGACGATTTCAGGTTTCATATTCGGGATTGCCAACGCTAGTGTAGGCGCCACTTTCGTTACCATGTTGAATTGAATAATCTCCAAAGCATTCTTTTTTCAAATGAAACTAACGTGTGTCGTTAATGGAATCCTTTTGTTTTTATGGTTACGTTGTTACTGTAGTGGTTAAATGCAAGCATTACATGTTATTATTTCGTTGAGTTACGCCGAAAAAGATTATTAGCTAGAAAGAAGCAACCAAAATTTAATTTGCCGTGTTATTTAAAGTTCACTTGACTATACCATTAGCATGGTGTATGCTTCGTCAGAATTCCTTAACTATTCACGACTCCAAATTTACAATGGTGAGTGTTAGATATAAATTCGAAAATTTTAAAATTTCTACAGTAATAATCGTCCGATTTACGTTAAATTTTGGCTCAGCAATACTTTTGGTGGTATAAAGCGTTGTGCGAAATTTCATGTCAATCCGACCTTTCGTTTGGGCTCCACCCAGACTAAAAAAGTGCAACCAACGGACCAACGGACCAACAGACCAACAGACCAACATTTTGCAATTTGGTGTCCGTTATAGGCTACGCTTCGCTCGCTCGCTCCGCCAATTAGGGGGTTAGGCAAAATGGCCGCCACGAGCGGCCCAGTTTCATTTCTTCGAGGTCTGTTCGGGAATTGGCCAAGCAAATCGCTTCGGTGAATTTTTGTACGGCGAATCCCGCCATCTACTGCCAAATAGCGGCAACTGACGAAAATCCTAGAAATTCACTAACTTATTCAGGGTAAACACCCGGAAGATAGCTTACACGTACAAAAAATAAACTTCCGTATAGCCTTTTGCCACAAAGCTATTAAATTTGTCGACTGCTCATTGCTCTTCAGTAAATAGAGACATGTTCGTTTATCCAGGAAGTGTTTCAAGGAAGAGTGGTCGCATTCTTTTGTTCTGATTGTGTCGCTCTCGGTGGACAGAAAGCGACAAGAAGACAAATCAATCGCATCAGCGCCGGTTCCCCTACCCATTCGCGGATGCTACTTTTCATCAAAGATTCGATTTGTGCTGTAGACCTGGACACGCCTGAAGCATTAGGAAAACCGAACAAAAAGGGCCTGTCTGCCTACCTCATGCTAAGTGACGATCGAGTGCCAACAATTCACACGCGATCGGAGTTTCCGCGATCAAATACTGTAAAAATGGAAATGATGTATTCTCATAGATCGCCGAATCAAAATTGTAACATAATTTACCCAACGAATAATCAAGTGAAATAACAAAACTATACTTTGTTCAACATTATGTTTTCAGAAAACTGACTGTATGACGCCACGTTTTCTTCCACTACGAGTGCAAAAAAATCCGTAAACATCCCATTCCTAAACTCTAACAGTAATTTTGTTGAGTCTACAAGTGTGATATCCACATGTTTTTGCACTCTTAGTGCAAGGTAACGAGTCGTCATCCAGTCAGTTTTCTGAAAATATAACTGTGGAACAAACTATAGTCTGATAAATTTCAAATCGTTACGCATGCATCTGCGCACACGGCGGATGGTCATCTTAGGGGGTTTAATTTATGCAGATGGATTATTTCTGTTTGCAGCACTCTTATGTCTTAGAGACCTTCTGCTATTGGCACGGTCCACTTACAGAACTATTTCCGGTCGAAGAGTTGCTAACGGGCTAGATTACCCAAGATGCCACAGTTGGTGAAGCCATTGCTCCCAAACCAAAACAAAGCCGTTATGGCCAAACCGAGGACGCTGAGCTAACAGAGGTTTGTTTAACTAGCAGTTGTTTTAAACAGGACGGAAAGCCGACATCTCAACAAGAGTTAAGTAGACATGGATGCAAACCTATTTACGTTGCCTTTTGGACTTATGTGTCAGACTGCCTGAGCGGGGAAATCGAACCCACGACTTTTGAAACGAAAAGCCGAGGTCCTACCACTGACCCATACTGACACGGCCTTTGGTTTCAAAAGGTCGTGGTTCGATTCCCCACTCAATCATTCTGACATATAAGTCCAAAAGACAACGTAAATGGCATCTGTATTTATTTAAGTAGTTTTAAACAATTTAATGAATAATTATGAAATATATGAGGTGATTAAGTTGAGAATGGTTCGGCCTATAGGCAAAAGATAGTAGCAAAGTGTGGCACAATCTATACTGAACGTTGTTAATACAAAACATTATTAATTATTTTTGTTAATTATTAATTACTTTACTATTATTAAAACGTTATTAATACAAAACATTAATTAATTATTAACACATTGTTAATACAAAGCGATATATTCTTGTGGTGCATCGTGCTCCTGTTGATTGTGGCATGTCAAAGATCCTGGGCTTTCCATTTGGTTTTCTCCAGCTGAATTGCCCGCCTCGTCGTTTACAGCGGGCAAGCAGGTTTGGTTCGGCTTCCTTAAGTAAACACTTGTTTAAAAGTTTTACGAGATTACCCAAGATGAGAGAGTTGGTGGCGTTACTGCTTCGAAACCAAAACTATGGCGTTCTTTTACTATGCCCGCGTATAACAGTGCTCGTCGTCTGTTAACACGATATAACAAACGTTGAATATTGTCAGTCGCATTGTCGATTTGATTTAGGTAGCTCAATGTACTTTAAAACAATTTAACGTTTGGAGCGATCCGGCTTTATTTTTGATATGATATCACTCCTTTTTTTTTTAATTGTGTATTAGACTCAACTCCACTACCGTGCAGATTTGCATTAAAGTGCCACGTCAACAAGAAATTGGTTTTCAACACTTTGCTACTATCTTTTGCCTATAGGCCGAACCATTCTCAACTTAATCACCTCTTTATAGGTTTTTGGTCTGGTTTTAATTTTGTTGTAATTTTTTTTTTTTTTTTAGTGTTGGTTTTTAGAGTTGGTTTATTTTTCGTGAATTGGATGTGAATACAATTTCTTTGCAACGTTGTTTAGATTTATCGTGATACACTATACACTATAGTGTTTGTCTAGGCACGCACGTCAGTATACACGTTGTCATTGTCCGAACTTTGGCCGTTCAATGAGAGACGATGCCGACAATACTAACAATGGTTATAACAATATTTTCGTACTTACGCGCCCTCCCACGCCATCATCGTTACGCCCCCAGCAAAACTGGCATGCCTTGTTTGCAGTTTTGGGTTTTTGTAAAGCCACCGGGCGGTTTTTGTAGTGGCCATGCTGTTGTTGTTGGCCCCCCCCCCTTCGTTCCAAAATGTACTTTTTATGAATCAATGATATAGATGATAATGTTAGTTACGTGACATGGTGGAATGGTTGTGTCTCCTCTGTATAGTTTTTAAGTTAGATTTAAGTAGGCTAAGTAGATTACGAGTGTATGACGTTACGGTCTTTAGACTCGAATAAAGAAATCAAAATTAAAAAAAAAACTGGCGCGAATAGAGTCAATGACGTCCGACATGACGTAAGACGCGTTCAAGTTGTAAAAAAATGGCCGCTGCCTTATAGCCAATGTGTCTTGCAAAAATCTCGCACTGTTTCTCGCGTTGCTGAGTAGTATTCAGTGGTCCGACCCAACCAAAGCTGCATGTAATCCAAGGTCCCTGGAGTTAATAAAATGTAGATCGCTGGAATCTCCATGTAAAATTATCTTGCTCTGTACGACTTTTGTCCCACCTCCTCCCCATCCTCCACCTAAAAGAGAAAGTGGTAGGTACTTGGCAGTTTCTATATTTCCGTAACCATTCATGATAAAATCGTGCTCACTTGACTGAATTTAGCAAAACATCAAGAAAGCCACGGAAACCAATATAGATAGCAAATGAAAGTAAGCAGACTTAAAAGAACATTCCTCCCAGCGCAATAATTCTCGATCCTCCATTATCAATTACGGCCCCAAAGGTGTTTTTCCTTACCGTTAGTCAATCCCTTGGTAAAAATCCGTTTTAAAATGTGGCGTCAACGAGATTTTCTGTTGAATAATTGTTAATTATATTTACTGCGTCCCGCAATATATGATCCTTTGCGCGCTTACAATAACCATGACGTTTCATCTCTGTGTGTGCATGTACTAATTTGCTAATTATTACCATGAGATCAAAAATCTGAAAGACTAACGCGATCAAAATTAAAATTAATTATTCCAATAGATCGCCAAAACAAAATCATAAGACACTAGCCTAGAAAATTATAAATTGTGATTTTAAAATGCGAGAAGCATTCCGGTTTGTGACGACGTAATTAATGCGTTCGTACTGGTTCGTCTACATTAGGCGCAATGCCAACTAAGACAGTAGCTGCGTTCTTCGCTGTTAGGAACGCAACTACTATCTCAGTTGACCTTGGCGATGGTATATTACCGGAAGGCGATCAACGCGTGGCTGTTATACGGCAGGCGGATGTTATAAGGCACGCCGGGTGTGCCTTTAACCTATACATTTTTAAAAAAATGGTAAGATGGGCCTCGGCAGAGTTAATCACACGGCTACGGTTTTTACATTACAGTCATATTATTTCTCAGTGAACTCTTGGTTTATTTCTTTTCTTGGGGGGGGGGGGGGGGGGGGGGGCCGACCCCATACTATTTCAGAAGACTGACAATACTCGTACGTTGTATGCAATCCAGCAAAGGCCACCTGAACGACCCAGGCAGAGGTAAGCGAGTAAATTTTACGAACAAGCAACGCAACTGCCATTTAACCCCACACATAATTCAAATCTAAAAGAGAAAACTGACAGTATTATTTATGTTGGATATATTTAAAGATACATTCCTCCAGGTTGGCTTTCGTGTATGGCTCAGTTTTGCACCATTAGTTCAAACGTGTGTAAGGGCCACCACGCACACAGCGGAGAAGTCGCTGCGGCCAACGAGAATGCTTACGGTGTATGCAGCGACGCGCACTTGACCACTGGGATTCCAGGCGGCGTGCAGGCGGCTACAGGGCGACCGTACTTGCTCTGGGTTCATTTTTTACCACGTGATTGAGAATTATCAATGAAAACGGACGTGGCCGCGCGGCTCGTCGCCTTGTTTTTTGGCCACCACGACCACTGGCCGCGCGACCTGGTTGCTCAGTGCGCGGGCGCCCTAGATGTTTCAAAGGCGTTCACTTAACTCTCTTGAGAAACGGTTTTGCTACTTTCACTTTAATCTACGTAAATGTTGCATGTATTAATAAACCGTTGAAACCTATAATATTCAATCTATTTCCGGCAGCTGCAACGCGTGCCTTAAGGAAAGTCTGTCACAAAAGTACGTGTGACTAGCATAAAAAATTGCATTAGTCATACTGCAAATATGACTAAGTTTTAAAACATTTATCACACTTAGCTCTGTTTACTATGAAAATACTGAAATATTTTAGTTGACAAATTTTACTGTTAACCTCAACGTAATTCAAACCTCGACGGCTAACATTTTGCGAATATTATTTCTTTGGTTTTAAACTTTAAACTTTTACACATAGGTTAGTACTTTGAACAGCCCTACGTAGTTCTGCCTTTTCACTTTTAACACTACGGTGTGTGATAGAAATAACACATTTTTTAAAGCTGTTAATCTTTCAAACAACCTAAGATTTTTATGTGATTCTTTCACACCCAGTTTGCATGTTAACGTTTTTAAACCACAATGTTTTAAACCATTTGTTTCACGGCTTGCCTATTTTTAATGGTTAATGGTATTTTGAACTCTTTTAAACGTTTTCAAGAAGAACTGAAACACTTGCATTCCATAGTATATTAGTCTTAGTCACACGGTGTCGAATATGTGCCGAAAATTGAAACCGCGATGCAATTTCTTCGACAATGGTCCCAACAATTGGCATATTATTGAGACGGTACCGGTAACAGAGACTTGAAAAAATGATGAAACGTTTGGGTGCGACGAAGATGTTGTTTGTCCTTCACCGGTACAGATTAGGAATGAATCTTGGAATGAAGCCAAATTCTCCAAAATGGCGGAGAATTTTCCAGTAATTTCTTAAATTACCACTAGTTTATTTCGCTTGCACAAGTCTGGTATTCGGTACCCACCTGGGAAGCCCCTTCCCCTTTAATAAATTGGCGTTGATTGTCATGTATTAATTCTAAGTGTATTCACACGAACTGAGAATGCTAAAATGTGTATTATAGACGTCTTTGTCATATTTTTTTTTTAATAATTTGAAAAAATCCGCGTTTCAGCTAAAAGTTTTAAACCGAATGACGATATAAAAATGTCGTTAGTGGTCCCGAAAATCGGCAGCCCGACACGATAGAAAGACGAATTTATTTTGTAGACTAGCGGAAGCCGTTAAAAACACTGGGACGATTTCCTTCCTCATGTGTTTTACGGAATGCGTGTATCCCGTCTATGTGTTTTTGCGTACCCTGTCTAGCAAACGGTGTTTTTCGTTTGCTTCATTCAGCGTATCCCTTGTTCCGGAGTCCATACACTTACAGTACATATGATTCTTTCCTGCAAAAATGGTTGCAATAAGCGTTTGTACATGTGAAATAAATAAATACGCCTTTGTGCATGCGAAATAATAAATACGCCTTTGTATACCGGAAATAAATAATTACGCATTTGTACACGTGAAATAAATGAATAGGCATTGGAGACATTGTAAGGGAGAATTAATCAAACGAAGCTTCAGCAATCAGCAAGAGGGCGAGCGGGCGCATTCTTCCCACGGTAGCAAAGAAAAAGGCGAGCGACCGACAATGAATCTGCTCTATCAATTACTTGCGGCCGTCTTGTGGCGGCCGTCTTGTGGCTGTCTCGTTGCCGTCCATCCTACGCGACAACTCGATTAACAAACGAAGCTTCAACAAACAGTAAGAGGGCGAGCGGACTCATTCTTCCTACGGTAGCAAAGAAAAAGGGCGAGCGACCAACAATGAAAACGGATATGTGCTCTATCAATTACTTGCGTCCGTCTTGTGGCGGCCGTCTTGTGGCCGTCTTGTTGCCGTCCATCCTACGTGCCAACTCGATTTTATTAATAAAGATGCGGACTTCCAGCGCCGCGGTGAATTGTTTCAAAGTTGTCGGCGCAACAATCTCTGCATGCGCGACAATTATTGCGTGATTGTCTCTTGGTAAAGCACTGTGGTCTTGGTAAATGAACCAAGAATTGCTGTCAATACTTTTATAACCGTATCTGTAATTTACGCTCTTTTATTGTTAAGGTTGTTTGGGGAGGCTGGGATGATGGGAGGGCTGTCATCTAATAATAATAATAATCTAAAATCATTGAAAACGTATGATGTCCTGTGGGCGTCTACCTCTGCTTCTCTTGAACCAAGGCACCGACAAAGATGGGAGTAGGATGAAATGAAAGATAATTAAATTGCGCAACCGTTAGGCTTATTTTCGTCGCTGTAACTTGATTTTGTGATCCTCAAATACTCGAAAAGACTGCAAAAATAACGTCAAAGTTTTTTGACCATCATGACGTTTGTTCATGACGTCAGAGTTTGTTCACGCTAAGTTTATTATGCCTGAACAAACTTTTCCCGATAAAACTATGACGTCAACAGCAGGCGTACTGAGGGATGTGATGAACGAATTGTGGGCAATAATTGCAATTAGTTTGCGTCGAAAAAAATCGATACATCGATTTTGTGATGCTCTTGGAATCAAAGAAATTGCATGAAGCTTGGATCGACGTCAGTGGAGTGAGCGAAGCGAATTAACGATATGGCTAGTTATTATTATAACAATATTAATAATAAGTATAATATTTCTCAGCTCTCTACGAACACCATGGCACTGTATTCGGAGCTTTAATACGCCTACTGGAAATATACGACGCGTTTCTAAGTCCGATCATTGTTTTGGGTAAGAATCCGTAGCAACGCCACTGGGTCGCTGCTGCATGCCTGTTACGCGCATGCGCGAGAAAATATCGATCACTGACGCGCCGCCCCCAGATGGTGCATAACGTATTTGACTTTTTTGGATTTTGTCGTTTCGTTAGGTCTCTTTAATAAATAAATACAACGGTGTAGCCAAATTTGGAAATTCTACCTACCTCGATACACTAGTATTATGTATTTCTCTTCTTTCTCCGTTTGTGTGCTAAAGGTCAATACAGCGCGTTAGTTTCATAATCGTCCAGTCAAGGTCATATCCGTTTTGGCGCTATGCCAGATATTTCTCTCGTATCGCGGACTAACGTGAGAGCATGTAATGATGCTAACGGGAAAAAAAATGTATTCTACTGCTGTAAAGGAGCTTCAGTACGTACTATGGTACAGATGATATTAGCACGAATGGGCTTGGTAGGTAGTGAGTACAAAAGCAGCAGGGACGTTGGGAATACTAGGTGGCAGTGGAGACGCTACACAGGCACGAGGATGGAGAATGCACCCCCCCTCGCCCCAGGCATTTTTCCGTGCACACCCAGTTGATCACCTCTTCCTCCCCTTCCCCCCCCCCAAAAAAAAAACAGAAATGTGAACGCTCATTTTTGCTGATAGAACTTTTGTTAGTTAGCATTCTAATGTTATTGTATGGGCTTCTGTCCAAGAGCCGTTAGTGCTCTGAAAGCTGGTGATGACACATAATGATTACGTGTTAACTTTAAAGGTACATTCCTCCCAACGCCATTTTTCTCGATCCACATCATCAAGTACGGCCCCAAAGGTCTATTTGCTTAATAATCCAATCAGTCAATCCCTTGCTAAAAATCCGCTTTAAAATGTGGCGTCTAGGACATTCTCTGTTGCATAATTGAGAACGATATTTTCTGCATCCTGCACGTATATGATCCTTTGCGCGCTTACAGTGACGTTTCACCTCTGTGTGTGCATGTACTAATTTACTAATAATTACCATGAGATCAAAAATCTAAAAGACTATAACGCGATAAAAATTAAAATTATTTATGCCTATAGATCGCCGAAGAAAATTATAAGATACTAGCCTAAAAAAATTATACAGGTTGACGTTAAAATACTAAAATCATTCCGGTATGTGATGACACAGTCTTTAACTTAATGCTGTTCCGTATATTATTCCCAAAGCCAACTGAAATAGTAGCTGCGTCTTGTAGCTGCGTCAATCTGAACGAGGAACGTAGCTACTATCTCAGTTGGCCTTATATTCCTACGCCGAGTCTCGTGAAACGGTACGATAGTAAAATGCGCGTATGGAGATCTGCACGTGTATGCGCATGGATGTTATAAGGCAGGCCGGATGTGCCTTTAACTTTATCCAGTTGTCATGTCGCGTAAATAGACATCTTAGGATATACACACACAGATATTTCAACAGGTAAATACTATACAGTGTAGGTGTTCCGGTGGAAAAATCAACTGCAATGAACCAAATAACATTTTGAAAACCTAGACAAAAGCATAATTCAATACAATACAGAATTCGGTAGTTCACTATGCACAAATTCAATATTTAAATACCAACCGCATTTTAGGCAATTCATTTCATTGGAGCGAAGGGAGGCCGAAGTACGAGCGGAGTTCCGTTTATGAATGCACTCAAATGAGACCTTTGTGACCGCATCACGAAATAGCCACTGCAACAATTACAACCAGATTTTGAACATTGATAGCGGAACACCTAGAGATGGTTTGTAAAAAAAAAAATCTGGAATCTGACATGTCGTTGAGGAATAATGAAGGTAGACAAAATGAGCCAAGAGCCAAGATGCCAAACAACAACGATGTCATAGTTTGTTTATGTCGTCATAGTTTTTTCATGCAACGTTTATTTTGGCAGATCAAATTTTCTTTCTTTCTGGTTAGTTTTCCCGATCAAACTATGACGTCATTATCAGTTTTCAGATAAATTGGTAATAAACCAAATTGAAGATGCTTTTTTTCACTTCTCGTTGACCGATTTTGACGTTTGAATACACCGTTTTGTAGTTTTTTTTTCCACCAGCTTTCCAATGGTTTTAACCCCAAGCAGCTGTGTCTTATTGTTTAGTAAGTACCAGGCAAATTAATTTTACTGGGGGTTTTGTGTTTTAAGATGATTTTAGCATATGCAATATTATTTTAAATCAATATGATTGTAATAATTATGTTTCTAGCTGAGTAGGTAACTACCTTAGCGGCCTTTCGTTCGGTAGCAATGTTCAAGTTTTCATTTAACGTCCAAAGTATTATTCGGCGCGATTAACTTGGCGAATGTTTGGTGTGTTGATATCATTCCTTTGAAGGGCCGAACTATTCGGAACTTGGGGGTCCCTTTTACCAGTTTTGATTTTTTTATATACCACTTATTTTTTAAACTTTAATTGCGTATTTGACTGAACTAAACTAGTGAGCAGATGTGTAATAATGTGTCACGTCAAAGTAGTTTGAGTCGCCATTTTCCCAATATTTTAATTTCATGTCACTCCTTTGAGAAGCCGAACCATTCTCAACTTAGTGGCTGTGGCCTCCTTACCAGTTTTTGGTTTCATTTTGACATTTCGTTTATGTTTCGTGAATGGGACGTGGATACAATTTCTTTGGCAACATTAGATTTATCGTGATGTATAGTACTGTGTGTGTAGATAAGCACGTCAGTATACTCGTTGTCATTGTCCGAACTTTGGGTGTCCAATGAGAGACGATGCCGACAATACTAACAACAGTTATAACAATACTTTCGTACTTACACTCCTTCCCTCACCATTCCCGTTACACCCCCAGGCTGCAAACCAGATGAGGATCATATTTTGCATTGAAAGCCGCTTAGCTGATATTCCTACACGAGCTAATTTTTGTGAGGTGGGTCATTGCTCTCGATTTTAACACAATTTAAGCTATTGTACCACATTATTATATTTCCCCAAGTACCTGAAATGTGCCAAACTATTGCGTCAGGATATTAGGCACTTACGTTATGGCGTTGCGCTACAATGGTTAACGTCCTCGACAATTGAATTCATGTGATGTTTGTTGCTTAACTTGGCGCGACACCCTAGCGTGTGTCTAGATGGGATAGATATCCTTGCAAACGAAGATCGTTGAGCGTGGTGTGATCACTGTATGAGATTTAAAACGAATCCGGGTCCAAACCAATATATGACCATTCAAAATTTGGAAAACCAAGATTACATCACAACATGGAAAACGTGGCTTCATTGCTCCGTAGCTGAACCGAGGATTTGGTTCCTGATCACATGACATCATTTTTGAGATATCTTTCAAGTTAGTAACAGCCAAGTCTGATAACAAGGGTGAACAACCTGAGGACAGTATTCGAAGGATTACCTAATAAAAGTTTTTAGAGTATGCTAAAGTATTTGACTCACAACTAGTGAATTAAAAAAATATATATAATGAGCCTTTGTATAATCTAATGCAATGGTCAACATGGTAAAACCGAACAAGAGCAACCATTAAAACCAAACAAGCAACAACAAGAGCAACAAAACGCTGCCCTTAATTCTAGCCTACGCCAACCCCTATTCGAAAAGGGAAGGGTCCCAGAAATGCACTCGTGGTCTTGTCCATTATGGAATGTAAAAGATCTAGGTATTTCCTAGAAAAACTGTCCGTCTCCGTAAAACTGTCCCTTCACTGTGTCTTGGAAGGTTTCCCTCCTACACAATGATTTACAACGGGCAAGAAAATCAAAATTAAACGGACTAAGGTTTGGACTTTCTAAATCTAGCTGATTCGCGTTATTTAAGGACTATCAGTGGTACCCGGCTTTGGCCGGGGTTTTGTTTCGCCCGGTGATTTGTTTCGTGGTGTTCATCCACTGCTTGGTTTGTCAGGTAATTTTTCTTCTAATCGATTTGTGGTTTTGTTTCGCCCATGGTTATTTCCCAGTTTTTGCTCTGTATTGCCTGGACGTTCATGTAGACGGGTAATTTGTCTCCTGTAATACTCCCCCTTTGCTCATATCCTCTCCCTACCCTCTCCCCACCCTCTCCCCTTTCTCCCCGTCGTACTTCCCATCCCCCATTTTTACATGTAGTTGACTTTGGATGGTTAGTTGAATTAAATGCTGCCTCTCCTTCCTTTTATTATTCCTCCTTTCAGAATACCTCGGTTCAATTCCCAGGTTCAAATGGAAACATGAACTGTCTTATCTAATAAAATGCTGCGTACTTCCAAGCGTAGCACTCCATAAATTTGGCTCCTGGGTGTTCTATATTTATTTTCGGAGATTCTGTATAATTTATTCTTTAATAGGAACAGAATTTTCACTTCATCACACGGTAGACAGACAGGCACACTGTATTTCGACCGTGCACTCTGTAACATTGTCCGTCCCAGAGAGTTACGTCAGTTGAAGTTTTAACTCCCTAAGTGCGTAACTCCCTAAGTTAGTTACCCCCACCAAGACTTCAAACGTTAATATTGAGATACATGAAAATTGCGCAAGAAACAGGTTTCAAATTTACTAATGGCGGAAGGCGCGTGCTGTCAGCGTCATCGGGGGTCACTTGGAATTGGCGTTGTTGGAACGGTCATAAATTTTAAACACGTTTTCAGCGCGACGGAACGACCAAGCTGACCCCCTAAAAAGACAGAATGGGCTTCCCCTCCAACTCCGTATGTCGTGTACAAAAACAACGAACGCATCAGGAAAGCGGGCAAGGCCTAAATGCCATCTGAACGCATACCAACCCTTGGGCACGGGCAGCGTGGGAGAACGCGTTCCGTAAAACGTGCTTTCAAGGTCGTGGCAATGTCAGCTCGCGTTCTAAAGTCAATGGCGAGCTTACGTCACTTCCGGTAGAAACGCGTTTCTACGGAACTAGCGGAGCAGGAATTTTTGTCAACCACGTAAGAGTAAAACGGGACACATAATATTGTATATACATATATATACATGAATACATATCTTTTTTTATTTTATTTTTTTTAATTTCAGAGTAACTTACTTACAGCCGTATTCCAGAAATCGACTCGAGTGTGAGTGTGACAGTGCAAATGTGAGTGTAAACATCTAAGGTCAGGGTCAACAATTTTATTTAGTACAGCCACAAAAGCGAATGTGAGTGGCCTAACATCTGAGGGTATTTCTATAGACGCGCTTTGATCCTTACGCCCGTATTCCAGAAATTCACTCAAGGGTCACGTGTGGCTGAGGGTGAGTGCAAGGGTCAAAGAACATCTACAGAAATACCCTCAGGTGTTATACGACACTCACATTCGCTTTTGTGACTGTACTAAAATTGTTGACACTTACCTTAGATGTTTGCACTCACGTTTGCCCTCTCACACTCACACTTGAGTGGATTTCTGGAATACGCCTGTTACTCTCACATTTAGCCCAACTCACACTTGAGTGGATTTCTGGAACACGCCTGTTCGCATTTAAAGAAGCCGCCACAACGCGTTGCTCCGGTCTGGCTAATTTCAAGCGGAGAAAAATTGTATTCTCCCAGATACCCTTGACCAGACTGAAGGACGCGGACGAATTAGGCCTATAAGTTTGACGTAAATTATGCCTGATTCTTAATTAGCACTCGGAATAGCCAAAATGTTCATACGGATTACGATTCTGTTTTCACACGTCGTAAACAAAGCGTACCATGCCATACTGTACCAAACCATGCAATTTATTTTTCATGTAACTAGCGGAGTCGCTCGCTTCGCTCGCTCATTCCGCGTCGTCTCGCTGCGCTCGAGGAGATTTCTTGCTGCAACACTTATGATACAGACAGACCTTCCTCATAAAAAACGATCAAGCAAATTATAAGAGTGTAGTATGCGATATCGGTTATCTCCAGAGAAGGTCAATATCATTTTTTTTACGTCCAAGGAGTCAAGCAAAAAGATCAGGCAATTTATCAGAAAAGCGCTGTTTCTGATGACAAATGCTGATTTTCGTTTGCTTCGCTCACTCAATCAGGGCAGACATTTCCTCAGAAACGTGACTGAGTCAATGTAACCACCAAGAACCACACATGAAGTGTAAACAATATATATAACGCGAAAACAATATATTTTAACACTACAAACAAGCACGTGCCTCCTTAATTATTGAGTAAAAGTTTGGTACGTCCTCGTGCATCTGGGAACAATAGTAAAGATTAACGATATTACTGTCACTCGATGGCGGCACGCTATTTTCTTTATATTCTACCATGGCACCATCGAGTGGCAGTAATGACGTTAATCTTTACAGCTTGCTTGCCGGTGTACGAGGATGTACCAGATTATTACTGAAGAATTAAGAAGGCACGTGGCTTGTTTGTTGTGTTAAAAGACATTTCTTTGTGCATTTCTTTGCTTACTGCGAGCAAGAGCTAGATGGCACTAGATGCTGCTAGTTTCGTTCGGTGGCAACTCGCCTTTAAGCTGCTTTGAGTGAAATTACGACGGTCGCCAACTTTTCAAATTAGGGGAAAAGGGCATTGGCATAGCTCCGTTAGTTGGGGCCGGTGGCAAATTAGCCCACGGGGTCTTTATTATACAGGATGGCTCATAAAAACGCACGAGCTGAAACATTTCTATGTCCATACTTTTTCCTAACTTTCTTGCTACTGTTATAGTAACAATAGGGGCCACTTTTTCGTACTCCAGTCAAGTGGTCCCTATTTCGATTTTTATGGGCCACCATATGTTTTTATTGACAGGGGGATAGACGGACGGGGAGGCTCGAAATTCTTTTTGTAAATACAGTTTATATAATCAAATTAAATATCTAATGTACAGCCTACTACAAAAGACCCTTTTTAAAATCTAAATAATTTGTTTTTATTTTGGGTGCCCCATGAGCTGGGGCCGGGTGGCATCCTCCACCCTGTATAGCAACGCCGCTGGAAAAGGGTTGGTCAGAGGCTAGCACGAGCTTCGGGAAAATGTTGCATCGTTCAGGAGTTTCGTTCCCGGTGGTATTATATTACCTCAGGTCATTTATATATTAATTACCTGAATTTGTATCGCAATTTTCATTTGTCTTTTCGGCAAATTTGATTTGCAGCATCATTTTAAGTAGGTTTATTTTCGACCACAGTTGGGTGTGGAACACATTTTGACCAAAGTTTCTTTTTTGGAAGAATTGGGGGGCGCGGGCAAGGTAAAAGCAACAAGATTCTAATGCGTATTCTTAATACACACTAAGGTTATGCCGATTTCCCCACTTAGGGGCAATTGGCTCTCTAAACCTCGTCACGTATTCTGACTAATAGAGAAAGCCGGAGGAGAAAGACAAAACCAGCTGACTGGCGATTCGTATGGCAGTTCGCTTGATTAATTGATTTTGTCCCTTGGTCTAGTCTATTACAGTTAGCGGTTGTTGTTTTTGGCATTAATTAGCACATCAGCCAAGTTAAGATAATGACCCACGTTATAACAATCAGTATGACGTTCAAGCAAATTAACCGTAGTAACGTGTACATAAACCATCTCACTAATCAAGTGTAATAAATCATGTAAAGGTCACGAGACATCCGGGGAAAAAGCACGCGTGTTTTAAGTAGCCTGTATTTAATAGTAAACAAAAAATATGTAATTTTGTAAAAATTATGTAATTTTTACATTCATGCTTTATATACATGTTTTTTAATTTTAAAAAATTCGGTTCTTTCAAAACGTCATAAGATATCTTCCCAAACGAAAAACAAGCAAGCAAAACTAGTATCTATTTCTGTTAAGGTAGGAGTATATAGTAGGATTAAATAGCCTATTTTTTTTATGGTCAGTGTCTTTTTTTCGGTACCAGCAATTATGGATTACAAAGGTGTAAGTTAAAATTATTAATAAGTACGCTCGTGCTTCGCCCTCTTTGAGAAAATGAACATTTCGGGCATTAATAATAGGCAAGATGAGGACGATTATGCGTCGACGATGAGAGGGATAATTTAGTTGGATTCTCGAGAAAAATTGTTCCTCTCGCCATCTACTGATAATCATCGTCATCTGCATGACGAGAGGAACAATTTTTCTGGAGAAATCCAACTAAATTATCCTTCTCACCATCTACTGATAATCATCGTCATCTTCCTATCTGGAGGTGACGACGGGCTATGCGGCCGCCATTAGGTGATGAAGAGTGGCCTGCACCCTGTTTCAAAAGAAAAGGCTACTATCTACGAGCCAAAGCTGTTTGCCGTGATGTCATCGTGAGTCAGCCACTAACGAACGAGAATAGCGGCTCTTTGATCGTCTGAGTGGACTAGCCTAATCACGTGATGCGTGCGTCACGGCAAACAGCATTGGCGCGTGGTATAGCAGCATTAGCATAGGAAAATCAAGATCTATGACGCACCAATATTCCTTCTGCGGTAAATAAATACAGGTGCAAACCTATTTACGTTGCCTTTTGGACTTATATGTCAGACTTCCTGAGCGGGGAATCGCACCCACGACCTTTGAAACCAAAGGCCGCGGTCCTACCGCTGAGCCATACTGACACGGCCAAAACGAAACGTCCATAGGCAGCATTTAACACTTACATTTATACGTATAAACAAACATTTTCCAATCGTGGGTTCGATTCCCCGCTCAGGCAGTCTGACATATAAGTCCAAAAGGCAATGTAAATAGGTTTGCATCTGAATTTATTTAACTCTTGATTTCTGGTCTTGTCATCTGCTGCATCCTCTTTGTAAGAGTTCACTTCGCTATCTGATTCTTCTTCAGTCTGCTGGAATGTGATTTCTGCCGAATTTGAGTATGACACACCACTGCAATGTAAACACATCACCGAACACTTGATACCAACCTTCAGACATCCACATGCTTGTTTGCAGCCATGTTGGCAGCGGCATGATTTTTAGCATCAGCAGTTCAGTTGGTGCAGGTTCCAAGAGTGTTGGAATCTGTATTAAGGCCCTACCACTGCGCTTCCATCCTCACTTTGTAGAATCGAATTTATTACCAAGCCACTGCTGCACTTGGAGATATACTCGATAAGAGTGTTGTCTGGATGATTCTGAAGTCGGTGGCAAGCTAGCAAGTTGAAACTTTGATTTAACACATAATTTTGCAGTTAAAAGGACATTCCTCCAAGCGCCATTTTTCTCGATCCTCCACATCAAGTACGGCCCAAAAGTTTTATTTACTTACCGTTAGTCTTTCCCTAGCTGAAAATCCGTTTTAAAATGTGGCATCTACGAGATTTTCTGTTGAATATTGGGGATTTTATTTACAGCGGAACGCACGTATATGATGCTTTGCGCGCTTACAATAACAATGACGTTTCATCTGTGTGTGTGTGCATGTACTAATTTTCTAACAATTACCATGAGATTAAAAGTCTAAAATACTAATGCGGTAAAAATTAAAATTAACTATTTCAATACATCGCCGAAGCAAAATTATAAGACACTAGCCTAGAAAATTATAAATTGTGATGTTAAAATATGAGAATCATTCCGGTTTGTGACGACATGATTAACGCGTTCATTCTGGTTCGTCTATTACGCGCAATGCCAACTGAGACAGTAGCTACGTTCTTCGCTGCGAGGAATGCAGCTACTATCTCAGATGACCTTTGCGATGCTCTATGCGCGGATGGCGATCAGCGCTTGGCTGTTATAAGGCAGGCTGGGTGTCCCTTTAACCGTTTGTACTCAAAGTATCTTTGTTCATCCAAAGATCGATTCCCTACTCTCCCTACTCTTTTACAATTTACTAGAGTTACCAGGCATAAAAATCCGCCGGTCTAGCTGGTTCCCACGAAATGATGCATCCCAGGGCATTACGTATTCAGGGCATTTTGTATCTCTGGGCATGCCAGGACAGTAGTGTATAAATCAACAGATAGCGTGCAGAGCTTGGTCAAATTTATGCCAGTTTAGCTGGTCCCCACGAGATTACGCAGTGCCTTTTGTATCCCAGGGCATCCCAGGACAGCACGTCTGAATAATAAAAATTACTTACTTACTGAAAGCGTAAATTCAATATTTTTATCATCTTAGATCACAAACGAAGGTTGTGTATATCATTAACACCTAATTTGACTCCTTTTGCACCGCCAGTGCAGTTTGTAGGAAAGTAGAGATCACTTATGTTAGATGACATCAGTGTCCTTGCCAGAATTCCGCCAGGCAGGGTCGATAGTTTCATCCACTGTGGCACAATTTTTAACGCAATAGGAATCAAGAAAGCAGCCGATTTTACTCAGTACTGGTGTCCCAGGGCATCCAGGACAGCACTGTCTGAATTAACTCATTTTCCCTTAATTTGACTATGTTTGCACCGCCAGTACTGTTTTCAGAAAAACGTAGCAAAGAATGGAAAAGCCGTGTTGTTATAGGTGAGATCCGGTGACATCAGTTTCCTTTACCTAATTTCAACAGGGAGGATTGATAGTTTTACTGGGGAACAATTTTTAACGCAATAGGTTGAAAAGAACAGCCATTTTCACTCTAGTTTAGTTTTTTTGCCCGAATTTCACTAGGCAGGTGGATAGTTTCCCTGGGAAAGGTTTTTCGTTTTTATTCTTCTTTGAACAAAGTAAATATTATTTATTTGAAAACGTCAAATTCAATATTTCTGTAACCTTAGGCCACATACGAAGGTGACACATAGCAGTAACACTGTATACCTGCATACTGTTATACCTGCATACTGCATACTGTTAGATATACTGTTAGGCATACTGTGTGTTACCAACAATTGCAATTTCATATCACTTGACGAACAAATTCTAAACAGTCCAAGCCTTCTTTGCAGAGATGGTACACATCTGAATTTAAGAGGAAAAATGGCCCTTCAACCAGAGATTTCTAAAGTGCTATTTAATACTCAGGAAAACCATTACATGTAAGGGAGACGTTAAAAAGAGCAACTGTTCTACACCCAATCTCAACACATTTGCCTACTTTATCGCACTGCCATAAAACTAACTACATGAATTGTATACTCATAAACGCACGTAGCGTGGTGGCAAATATGGATGAATTCCATGATATGCTGAAGACAGATGACTTTGATCTTTTGTTTGTGGTTGAATCCTGGCTTACCCCTTCAATTACGGATGCAATGATTCTTGACGGAAGCCATTACAGTATTTTTAGACGAGACCGAGGTTCCAGAGCCGGTGGTATCTGCGTGATTTACAGAAAAAGCATCAGCCTTATTCTTACTAAAGTGGCACCAAATGTTGAAGCTCTAATTATATCCATACTTCCTGCGAGAGTTAAATGTGTTCTTTGCTATATCCCTGATGGACGAGATTCTGAAATATTGTCTTCGACTTCACATTTCATAAACACCGAACTCAAACCAGGTCCTTATGTCATCTTAGGAGATTTCAACCTTTCATCAGTTGACTGGGAACAACTCCGCGCAACAAACGGACATCAGCAGTCTTTCTTAAGTGACCTCCTACAGTTAGGCATGAAACAACGTGTCACAAAACCTACAAGGGAAAATAAAATACTTGATTTAATTTTTACAAATGAAGATAGACTGGTCTACGATGTAGATGTAAGTCCACCCCTTCGTCTGAGTGACAACCATTCAGTTAGTTTTAAATTGAACCTGAAAAAGACAGATTTAAAAAATTTTACAAACATCAAAAGAATAAATTTTGACTTACTAAAAACAGAACTCTCACGAATAGACTGGTGCACAGTGATGGACAATATAACCGACGTGCAGACTGCTTGGAATACCTTCCCCAATACTCTAAATTGCAAAATAAACCATTGTAGTGAAGTGAGACATACCAAACTTTGTTCCAAGAAGAAGTACCCAAATGAGATCAACAAACTCCGTAGGAAAAAACTTCATGCGTGGAGAACGTACAAATCAAGTAGATCAGATGCCAATCTTCTTAAGTTTAACGTTACTAGCAAGAATTATTCGGCGGCGCTAATCCTATACCAGAAGACTGCAGAAAAAAAAAATTTAACTTCATGTTCAACTGGTTCCCTCTATAAATTTTATAAATCCAAAACGGCTTCTCAAAGACAAATACCACCATTGGTTGCAAATGGCAAAGTTGTAATGGATCCGCTATCAAAAGCTAACATTTTAAATTCCTGCTTCATTTTAAATGGGATTATCGACGACAAACAAATATGTTTGGACTTCCCACTCGATCACAAGCCAGATGTATGCGAGTTGGTCACTTTTTCCCCGCAAATTGTTTTAGAAGCACTGACTTCATTGAAACCAAGTCATTCAGTGGGCCCAGATGGGTTGTCGGCTTTTTATACCGCGAAATTCGCCATTTTATTACCAAACCCTTGGCTTTTATTTTTTATCTCTAGTTTAAATTCAGTGTCCTTCCATCGATTTGGTTAACAGCGAGAGTTATTCCAATCTACAAAAAGGGAAATGAAACGGATCCAACAAATTACCGACCAATCTCTTTAACATCAGTGCCATGTAAAGTGATGGAAAAGATTATACGAGAGCAAATGTTAAACTTTACAAACAAATTAAATATAATTAAACCAGACCAATTTGGTTTTTTACCAGGAAGGTCCTCTACGATGCACCTTTTAAAGGCTCTCGATATCTGGTCTGAAACTTTTGACATCGGAGTACCAACAGATGTTATATCGTTCGACTTTAAGAAAGCATTTGAATCGGTAGTACACCGAAAGCTCATATTTAAACTTGACTGCTATGGTTTTAAGGGACTACTTTTGGGATGGCTAAGAGCGTTCTTGTCAGGCCGAACTCAATTCGTGGTGGTAGAAAATTCGACGTCATCAACATTAGATATCATCAGCGGAGTCCCACAGGGAACGGTACTTGGGCCTATACTTTTTCTGATTTATTTAAATGATTTATCATGTAACCAAGATAACTGCGAACAAAGCAAATTTGCTGACGACCTGATTTGCCACGCACCAATATTAAATGAGACACATTCAGCCAACCTCCAAACAGAAATAACAAACTTACATGAATGGTCAATCAAATGGCAACTGCGCCTTGCAAATGCAAAATGTACAACTTTCCACATCGGGTACACTAACAGGTGCCAGACGTATAACATCGAAGATACTGCACTACCAGATGTAACCAAGATGAAAAGTTTGGGAGTTTGGTTTACGTCCTCTCAAACAAACCATACATTGCAATTATGTAGTAAAAAATTCTTTGAATCGGCTACACATTACGAAACGTGTGTTTTCATCTGGAGATGCCAAAATCCTACTCTGGGCATACAAGGTCTATGTGCGCCCCCTACTGGAGTACGCTAGCCAGGTGTGGTCCCCAAACCTTTTACAGGATATCGACCATGTGGAGTCGGTTCAGCGTCGGTTTACGAAGTCTTTAAACGGGATGAAAAATTTAACTTATGAAACCCGCCTCTAGCTATTGAACTTAGATTTCTTGGAATTACGACGCTAACCCTAACTTTCAAGATTTTAAGAGGTTTCCTTAACACTGATATCCCTCTCTTCGAATTGTCTACGATGAGACATACACGTGGTCACATATTTAAATTAAACAAACCGGCAGCGCGATTAGAGATGCGTAGGTTATAATTTGCAGTGAGGGTAGTAAACCCATGGAACTCGCTCCCTTCAAAAGTGGTAACCGCAAAAAATGTTAACACTTTTCGGCACCTCTTAAATGAGGTAGACCTTAAATATTTTCTGAAAAGACCTGAATATACACGACCCACTGAGAAAAATAAAATGACAATTTAAATCCACTACATTTGCTCTCCACGCTAATGATAAAACAATATTAATACAAAGGGAACAGTATAATTAGCCAACAACCCTGCTGCTTTTATCTCATTTCTTATGAGTGCCGAACTCCATTTTTAGTTTTACATTAGGTTTGACAAATGGCTTTGGCCAAGCTTTACTACGGTGCATTATTTTATTGTTATATTAGATATACTGACAATGATACCTGGCATTGCCCCTCACTTGTCCCTCACGTTTGGCGATGCCATCGGGGACTATTGTGTCCCTGGTAAGTCTAACCTTGGTGGTAAGGCATTCGTGACTCCAACCTACTTCCATCAACCCTCCCTCTACAGCTGAGCCATTGGCTTCTTTTTAAATTTTTTAAACTGTTAAACTTTATAATTTTAATTTTTAATTTTTAATTTTAACGTTGGATGGCAGTTAGCGACCACCAGGTCCTTGCCATTCCGGTTGCGTTTGCAACAAACTATTTTATATTTATATACCCGTGCCTTAACTTATACCTGCCTAGTGTTACTATAACTATTACCTGCTTAAACAAATAAGCTAATTTTGCTGCTTGGATGGGATTCGAACTCAAAAGCTTCAGATTAGGAGGCTGACGCCCTAACCAACAGGCTATACTGACTTGATGAAATACACCCGTTTTAAAACGTGTAATAAAATAATGTGACGTAATATTTCGTTTGTTACTGACTGTTACAGGGAATCGACAATACTCTCCATCCTACTAAACGCTCGTCCTTTTTCTTTCCTACCGTGCAAATAATGAATGTTCTCAGCCCTATTCATGGCTACCTTGCAAAAAGAAATTGTTACAGGGCATCGACAACAATATCCTTCACGTCACTTCCTCCTCCTCCTCTAACTCCAGTTCTTCTAGTTCCGTTTTACCTCCTTTTTGGAGCTTGATTTACCCAATCAAGCTCCTATACGCTAGCAAGTGAGGTCGGCGTATGACTCCTCCTCATCACCCGAAGACCGCTTTGCCTAAATAAATTAGGCTGCGCATGCGCCGACTCTGACGTCATGTATTTGTGATCTCTGAAATCAACAGTGCTGTCGTTCTTGATCCGACGAATCGACGCAACTATAACGCAACTCTGGACTAACAAACTAGTGAATACTTATGACGAAACGTAAGTGGAACTGTTCCTGAACGTAAAAATTGTATTCGAGTGTATTATGCTACAATCGGCAATATGGAATTTACGTTAAGCTAGGAAGGAACGATTGCGGTCGTATGCGCAAGGCCAGCTGAGATAATAGCTCCTTCCTGGCTCAACTCTTATCTCAGCTGGCCTTGCCTATGGGCGACCTCCCGGCGTCGTCGCTGGTTAGCTTTTTTGGCACGCCGCCAGCAATAATTCTGCCTATGTTTTTAACAATTCCAGCACGAAGTATCGTTAAAAATTTGAAATAAAAGTAATAACTACCCATCAGAGACCACAGCCGTACGTTACTTTTATTTTTAAATTCCTAAACATTGTGATCATTCTGACTACCACAGGGCCTCGTCACAAAATACGTGCAGAACAGCGTTTTTTTGTGGTTGTTGTAGTTGTGTTTTTTCCCCGTCCCTCCAAGTAAAACTAGGGTGCCAGTAACAGACACTGCGTCTGCATACCATTATTTAAACCCAAAAAATTTAGCATAAATAAGTCTAAGCTAATTACCCTTCCTCCCGCCATACAAAAAAAAAATCTTACATTTTTTTTTTCTTTTCGGGGGCAGAGGCCACTGCAGCCCATTGAACATTAGAGCCTTAACTTGCAAATTTTCAACAATATGTGCTTATCACATACGCCGTACAAAATCAAGCTCCATAGATCACAGCTGTGTTCTTGTTTTTATGTAGATTTCATACTCAGTCTTTGTTGACGAGCACACTGCAACCTGATACCAAGGGTATTTAGGCATTACATCCATGTTTTAGTTGCTTTTAAACATTTGTCTGGCATCTGAATAGGAAACGGTTTAAATGCCTTTGAAATTTTGCTAAACTGCAAAAATAGATCCACGGTTCAAAACATGTACTACAACACCTCTTTGTCTCCTATTTTACAACACTTAATATAGATGTTGCATTTTGCGTTTGAACTTTTTATTGTTGTTGCGTTATTACAGGAGCTAGACCATTTGTTGTTGTTGTTATTTAGGAAGCAGTGAATAACGTTGATATTTTCCTAATTACCAGTGACTAGCTAATTTCACGAAAATAAATTCTTCAATGCAGTGAATAAATCTGAAATTTTGTAAAGAGCTGTAGTTTAAACGTGGAACGTACCTTTTGCTGGATTTGAGAGTTAGGGAAAACGTTAATTCAAAGTTTCCACTGTATCTCAATAACAGTTTAAGGACAGAGTTACAATATTTTGTTGTTGTTGCCGCTGAAGCCAAACCGAGCTATCTGCCCCACTATAATTGGTAATTGTGATTATTGGGGCTGCAGCCCTAAGCTATGCGCCCGCGATAAGCAGTTAAATTACATCCGCATTACAGATTGCCAAAACATACCACGACTACATAAAAAAGAACATATTTGTCCCCAGTTCACACCCAGTCTGAGTTGCATATGCAACTATAACAGTAGACCGCAGGAGATCAGTAATTACAGTGGAACGTTGGTTGATGCACAAAAGTTTCCAACAGCTATTAGCCTTGCCACAGAATTTCCTGCTGTGGCCGAGAGGAGGGCGTCTAGGGTTGGAGATGCTTGGATCCATCATGCTAGATTAGCGTGCTGCTTGCTAAGGAGATGGTGTTCCCCCGATCCTCCACTCAACACACATGACAAAGTGCTGTGTTTGCCCACACTAACCTAAACCTGTGAGATGGTAAACGTGAGTGTCCTGTTCTTAAGCGCATGAGGACTCTAGCTGTCCAGTTTGGAAGAGAGTCAAGCGCAGATTTATAGCAACACGCCTTATGCACGGAGAACAGGGTTCGACCTGTATCTGCCATGCACCACTCCTCATTGCACACGCTGAGAGTCCTACGACAAAGGATAGCGCGCTTCGACTTTATAGACTGCACAAGGAACAGCTCAGTCGCATGAGGATTGACTGCTTCTCTTACAAATTCCGTCCGCTTGCTCATTACCGGCGTGCCCACTATGACCTTTTATCCTCTTCATCGCTACAACCGAGGATTGAGAAGCCACCCACAACTTTTTTCATATGGTGTAGATAATCGGGTCGCTGACACTGAGTGTTGCTGCCGAATGTCTGAGAGTATTCAGGCTGAATAGCGAATCTGTCACTATAGAGAAGGACAGTTGATTGATGTCTAACGCAACATCTAATCCCACTTGGAGCCACTAGGAGCCGTCATCGTCACTGTTTTCTTCATTTTTATCATTTTCACGCCTTGTTTCTTCCTGTTGTGTGTGCGAATCCTGAGGTATAGGCGTAATGTTGTCGGGAGCACTCAAATTCAAAGTCAATCGTTCCAGGGGAGAAGGCACTTCTCTGTCTGCCTTTCCACATTCTTTTTGCTGTTGTGCTTCATGTTGCAATTTTTTCTGGAGGTGTATACATAGGTCTGTGGAATCCATGTAACCGCTACAGACTGCACAAGCCACACTCGCGCACACCCGCCGGAAGTGGCCACGCAGCCCCAGTGGAGGCATTGTGGACCACGATCAGCGATTGTAATAAGAGCTGATACACTCTTTACATGTATGACGTCTGATATATCTGCAAACGTTTGGAGATCTAGCAGCGAGAAAGCTATGGACCGGACACGTGTGTTACTTTGCAAACCTGTTAGGGCAAAGACCGCACGTTTAATCCAACTTAACTTGTTTGACCACATATTTATCACCCTCACCATCGTCAAATCCATGAAAACTGCGAATCCACCACTTTCAGATAGCCAGTGGCCGCCAACGTAACGATGACAGATAAATTGAATAATGACTTTCTAACAGAATCCAGCCAAACAGGGCAGAATTTGTTGAAATGGGTGGTCTTTGCTCCCTAACTGCTTTTGTGTCCTAACATTCTCAACAAAAAGTGTTGTCTGCTTCCAGGTCAAAAAAGGGTGTATAAAGATCGTTGGTTTTCATTGACTGCTTCTCAATAAAATGATGTCTCATCTGCTTGCCGGTGAAAAAAGGGTGCAAAGATAGATATTTCCAGGATATTCGTGACTGAAGTAAAACTTATAAAAACTTCTGCCACCAAGATAAAATAATTTATGCAACAGATCTGGCTGAAATTTGGCAATCATCCAATTTGATGGGAATCGTGACTTTTATAGTGGTGACTATCAGTAAAGAGGCGCTAACGGTAAAGTTTGCAATCATTCGTAATGCCATCTTTGAACGTTGGGACATGCCACCTGTGACGCAAAAAATTGTTCTCCACCTATTATTAGTAACATTGTTAAAGTCAGTCACCTCTGGTGTGACTAGAGTGTTCCCGAGTGACTACATTACGCAAGAAGCTTGATCCATGGATAATGAAGGGTTCATCTGTTGACAGTCTTCTTTGTGTGATCAAAACTAGGAAAAATGAGAAGTGCCATGCGTGCAGTGGCACACTTTTGCAAAACAGCAGGTGTGTTCATGTGAGGTTCTGTTGCAGCCTTTACGCTCTCTTGTCTTTCTACCAGTTATGATGCCTTGAATGATGTGCTACCGTTCAGTGTGTAAATAGCGTAGATGAGTTTATGGAAAGTTTTAAGTTGTTTTAGACTTGTCTTGTTAAGATTGTTTTTTTACAGTTTGTGGATGTATTTCATTTCTAATTGGAGTATGTGGCTTTGGGCCAGGGCACCTTTAATAAACTCTTTCCTTTTCCTGGTGTGCAATGCGTTGAATCATGACGACAAGGACGCTGTCTGCATACAGCTAAAAATAACAATGCTCAGAGCTCATTACGTCAGCATGCTAAGGACAGAGCTTAGATGTCAGATCGACCAGTTTAGTATAAGTTAGACGATGGCATTCGGCAAAAATACGGTAAGACTTTCGCTGTTTACCCGAGTGGCGAAGCCACGAGGGCAATAAAGCGAAAATCTTACCGCATTGTTGACAACCACCATCATTTAAAACATTTGTACAACAACGAGTTGAATCTTTAGTGAACGAGGCATTGTTGCAATAAAGCAACAGTGTTAGTGCACTGTTGCCTAACCATCGTCGAACATATTTGTACAACAACGATTTGCATTGTTAGTGACCGAGCCATTGTTGTGATAGTATTGTTGGCGGGAATGTTCTTCGCTCCAACTCCGTTTTTAAAACTCAATAACTGCAATAAATGCCTTATTTGTTTATTTTAATCAATTTTAACTCTTTCCTTTGAGTCTTGCTTCAGCTGCAATAAATGTATTATTTTGGAAACATTGATACGTAAACATTGATAAACAAACATTGATAGCGGTAGTAGATTTACTTACCTAAGTAAGGCCCAAAGGTCTTCGTTTTCTTACTTACGTAACTAAGAACCCCACGCCTTCGTTTTATATGCCTAGAATTCTTTTTTTCTTATTTAAAAAATTAGCATCGTACCCGGCTTCGCCCGGCTTTGACCCGTGGTTGGTTCCCAGTATGTGCTCGGTGCTGCCTGATCGTTCACTGCAACAGTCAATTTTTGTTTGTGTAACACTCCCCCTTACCGCCAATCCTCTCCCTCCCCTGTCCTCTCCCCGTCCTTTCACTCTCCTCGTCGTTTCCTTCCCTTCCTCCTCTTTGCTATACAGAAATTCTCTTTAAGGTTCAGTTAATGCGTAAAGTTATGCTTAATGGTGACAGCTCACTCTCCCCTTCCCCCACTCCCAGTCTTAAGCGATGTGGCTTAAGCGTGGCTTAAGCGATGCGTACCGTGTGAAAACGAACTGTGCATGACGTCATTTAATACTTGCCCTTGACATTACAACGGTGTTTGGTTAGAAGGATAATTGTTACAGCAAATTGTTAGTCGAGGCAACAATGTGCCAATTTCAACTTCTTTTCAGGGCAACAACGTCCCAGTTTCAACTTCAAGCCAAAGAATTGACACACTCGCACGTTTTCGTTGTTCCCCTTCCGGGGGTCGTCGTTGCGGTTGTTTCATTTCTGCTATGAGACTTTGGTTTATAATGTAAGATAATGTGTGAAATAGTTTAATAATACTTTAGAAACTATTTGGGATATGTAAACATCGACAGCAATTGTATTTTTACTACTTAACTAAGAACCAAGACCTTTGTTTTCTTACTTACTTAAGAAATCCTCGCCTTCGTTTTCTTACTTACGTAGTAAGAAACCCTCGCCTAGCCGTGATTCGTACTAGTGGTAAGACAACGGTTTCATTGTTGCAGCAGTATGAAAAAAAAAAAGCGAAACGTAACTAGGGACAAATTCAGTATCAAAAACGCACACAAAAAAAACAATAAAAAACATAACCCACAAAAACACACACACAAAAAATGGGTGGTCAATTAAAAAAAAATGATTACCGCTAACTGGGCACTGGCAAAACTAAGATGCAACCAAAAAAACAAACTGTAAAAGAAGTGATATCAGAAACTCTTCATGGTGCACCAAGCTGACCCGTTTACTGCCGGAAGGTGAACAACCGCCAAGTCAATCCCACCGACTACTACTTCAGACCTTTGAATTAATACTCGGTGGGATTAGCTTGGCGGTTGCTCGCTGATTGGGGAACACTTTCTAAAAAATACACTTTCCGGTCAGTACACCACCAAAAAGCCTTGGTGGGAGCCATTTTTATTCTGGTATCACTACTTTAATTGGCTGAAACTTGGCGGGTTCTTTTACCCCTATGGTTTTGTTTTTGATTTAAGTTAACTGATATTGTTTATGTCGCATCACTGAAAGTTAACACTGGCATCAAGTGCAACACTGTTTGTAGACCGACAAGTTTTAAAAGAAAATACTGGCTCTTGTTCCCAGATAACGAGTGCATGTGAACGATAATCAAGCGCTGGGAGCAACTGTGCGCCGCAGATCACTTCCAGACACAACTAGCCGATCATTTTGGCATGGAGCCAAGAAATGCTGGTTGTACCGTCTGTCTGTTCCATTACTCTCTCCAGTTCAGCTTAAAATGACGGAGTAACCGACACGCAAGGAAGGGGAGGGAGGAAGGAAAACAGGAAAGGTTTGCGAACGCAGGAAGCACGCGAAAGCAGACTAAAATGGCCGCCATAGGTTTTTGAAGCGTGATGTTGCCAGTGTAGGAGACTGGTATCCCGCAAACGAGTTGATTTTTTTAGGTGCTAATCAACCTAATTGTTTGAACGGGCGTTGCTCGACAAATTTAATAAATTACATAAATCGTTGTAATTTAAATAAAGGAAAGAGGAAAAATCAAGCCAAGCAGCGAAAATCTTACACTAGAAATAATCGGAAATAATGAGAAGTTAAAGGCGCCGGTTCACCATTTCGATAGCGTTTCTCATATTCTAAACACAGCATCCACGTTCCAGATTCTCCGTCATCCAATAGGCTGATCTGGGTCACGTGATCTCGTTTTAGTTATGAGAATTCGCGGCACTGCTGCGAAGTGTTGTTTCTTTTTTTAATTTACCGCTATTTTACATTATAAACCAAAGTCTCATAGCAGAAATGAAGCAACGACGACCCCCGAAAGGGGAACAATGAAAACTAGCGAGTGTGTCAATTCTTTGGAAAGAAGTTGAAGCTGGTACGTTGTTGCCTTGAAAAGAAGTTGAAATTGGCACATTGTTGCCTCGACTAACAATTTGGTCTGCGCGGTCATCTCAGCGGCAAGTGTTAAATGACGTCACGCACGAAAGAAAGTTATTTTTCACATGATGCAGATCGCTCCAGCCAAAGCGATAAACTGTGAGTGGGGAGGAGGGCCTGGACGATAAATGCCCGTGTGTGGGGCAGTACGTCTGTTAAAAAAAAAAAGAGATTGGGAAGGTGGTTGTGGGGGGAAGGGAGCAATGCGTCTGTTACCATTAAACGACGTCATGCACAGTTATTTTTCACACAGTACGGATGCACAGTGGCTTTCCCCGTTTATGACCCTCTCCTGTACTCCTGCGTTGGCGAAATATATATCCTAGAAAAAAAAAACGAACTCGTTTGATGCTTAAGGTAAAGTTTAACTGATCCGAACTTGAAACAGCAAAGGAACACAAATAAACTTTCGTGTAAGGTTTTTAGATACTGCAGTGTTACTGTACTGTTTAGTTCACGTGAAACCTTACTGCTGTCATCAAGTGTTTTTACCATATTTTTTTTTTTACTTTTGCATACGATGATGATTGGTGCATTCTACTTAGCTAAATGACATCGCTGGAAATTGTTTAAAAGCCAATCATCTTAGTGTGCTTAGTACAACTCTACAGGTAACTGAAGGTTCGTGCGAGTACTGGAAAACCTAGACATGTCTTCGAAAGTAATAATGAAATTCCATGCCTGCAAAATTGCTTGAAAATCTCGAAAAATGTTACATGTATCATGAGTAGGGTGATGAACAGAAAGTAGACGACGTGACTGAAGAACACTGCAAGAAAGTAGAGTGTTTAGCCTAACATTATTTTCCCTTTGTTTGGGCATGACAAGTTTTGAAATTTGGGATCTGGCTTTAATTGTATTTACGTGTATATGATGGTTTGATACAGCAGTAAGGTTTCACGTGGACTAAACAGTAAAGCAACACTGCTGTTTCTGAAACCTTACAGGAAAGTTCATTTCTGTTCCTTTGCTGTTTTGACTTCGGACCAGTCAAACCTTACCTTAAGCATCAAACGAGTTTGTCTTTGTTTTCTAATTTGTACTACTTTGGCGTACCATGCAGTTTAGATTAGCTTGTTTTAACGTTTTCAGTTATGGTTTGATGGAAAGATACGCTGTTGTTGTTTGATGCGCACCCAGCGTTAGCCATAGCGCCAGAAGGAGAGAGGGACAATTTTTCTAGGTAAATCCCATTGGAACTTCCTAGGATGTTTTACATGCCACAATCGACATGAGCATGAGACATCACAGGGACCGTCTCTTCCCGAAAATACCAGGGGTTGTTAAGGTCGGACTCGAACCCGGGACCTCTGGCAGTACATGAGACGCTCATGTTAACCATCAGACCACCTTGCCCCATAAAGACACACTGTGGAATGGTGTCACCTTTGTTCGTTAAACCTTACTTTAAATATCAAGGGAGTTCGTTTTTGTTTTCTAATTCGTGATAGTTTGACATGCCAAGTTGGTCTTCTGTACTCCTTGCAAACGCACTGATTTCTTTAATCTTCAGTCAGCTGGCGTTTGCTGATTGGCATTGTTTTAATGTTTTGTATTGTTATGAAACATTGCTTCATTGCTAAGGACTTGGGAACTGGGTAATAAAATTCAAATTCAAATTCAAGAAGCTGCTTATACAAACGAAACAACCTATACACAAACCAATACGGAAACAAACCCTTTAAGCTTCAGTCTACGTCTTGCAACTGGCGTTTGCCGTTTGGCATTGTTGCGTAATAACAATGTTATTTATTTATTTATTTATTGAACTTACTGGAGTCTACAAGCCGTGCGCTATGCACTCCACCTCTAAACTTAAAACTAAACTTAACCTATACAGAGAAACACAAAGCCGAAAAATCGGTGCCAACAATGTTTAACAATGTTTAAACCAATGTAAAACAATCAACCTGGTTGTTTAAAGCGTCCTAACCCCTGAACCACTCGACCAATATTAGAAAAGGTCTTATTATGGAAAGTCATTATCTACAGAGGAATATCTGAGCTAAGAATCGTATTTATAGGACACTAGTTTGAAACGTGTCGTGCCCAACAAAAACAAGCAAAAAACTAATTTCATAATATCAGGTCTATATCTGCGATTTGCTTTGGCGGATTTAGGGCAAGTCTAACAAGCCGCTTGGACAGACGGCGGAGATATTAAGCGTCAAAGCTTCGGCTTTAACATGGGAGGTTGAGGTCAAACCTTACAGCAAAACACAGGTGGTGGTACACTGATCGTGGTCGGTATTGGTCAAGTAGTTCGTGGCCTGCGAAGTGCCAAATGACCGGATTCATTGTGTATATTGTTTTAAGCATTGTCATTAGGCAACAAAGTCACTCAGCCAACACCACAAGTTAGCGTTAAGTTTGAAGTCGTTGTTGTGGTTGTTCTTGTTGTTGTTTTTACATAAGGCAGCCGAACCAAAAGGGGGTATGGGATTCGTTTGTCAGTCACATCGCGCGGCTGTTATTGTGATGCGCCAGTAGAGAACAAATAAAAAAGATGCAAACCGAGCCGATTCGGATTTCCTTCCTGCTTATGCCAGTAAAGGATGTAGCCCACTTCCTTCTGGAGGACCGGTTGTGTGGCCCGCAGCGGCTCCGGATGTTGTCTGCAGCTCAGTGCGCTTTGTTCAGTGCAAATCGTTTCGTGCTTGCAGCCTACTCCGGCCGAATAAATTTCCGTGGGTTGCGCGTAGTAGTAAAGTTTTGCGGCCAGTCAAGACGGATTGCAGATTAGTATCATTACAGCATTTGTATACTTTCTTGCAATGTTTGCAGATTTAGTTTTGTCGTTCCTTTGTTAAAATCGCGCATACTTTGAAGTTTTCTAGCTTGTGGGGCAGGGTTGGCAGGTTTTGCCACCAAGTGGGTAAAACCGGTTTTACTGTGGTTTTTACCGTATTTTGCCCCTTTGGATAATAATATTACAAAAATCTGCTTGAAGTCAAATTAAAAATAAAAGTGTGCCCTACAATAGTGAAATATTGGCAAATTATAAAAGCTCCCATTGAAAACGTCACATCGTTTACTTTGAAAATTCATATTCACCTTTCATACGCTTATCTTCACAGTAAAAGATATTCTTCTCACAATATCTATGGAAATTTATGCAACTGGCTGTCGAAAATTTGCATAGATATTGTGAAAAAAACAGGGTCGGACTGGGTCTGTTTTTTGCATCTGCCCGACAGTCAAAAGGGCGCACCACCATCCCCGGGAGGATATTCGGTCCTTTTCAAAATATGGAAATTACATACAAATAACTTTTATTGGGGCGGGGGGGAGTGCTTGAGGCTTTAAAGTGTGTGGCTATCGACGCTAATATAGTGACCTTATTTTTCAAAATAAATACACTTTATTAAACGAACCTTAACTTGAAAACAGCCCAAGCAACTAATTTCAGAAAATAATAGGTTTTTTATTTTCATCATTACGCTAAAAAAAACTACTAGTAAGTTAGAACGGCAAAGTTAACCAAAGAAGCGATAGTTTCGGCTTGGACGAATGTTTCCTCATCCGTGTTGTGAATGTATCTATTCGATTGAATGATGTGATGAGCGACATTAACGTTTTAGTTTTAAGTCCTTTCAGTTGTATTTTCCCCCGTTCTCAACTAATATCAAAAGAAAATAAAGAAAAAGCTAACATAAAAAAAACACTAATAAA
Organism: Lithobius niger; assembly: GCA_023313725.1. Taxonomy (NCBI): domain Eukaryota; kingdom Metazoa; phylum Arthropoda; class Chilopoda; order Lithobiomorpha; family Lithobiidae; genus Lithobius; species Lithobius niger. The sequence goes on from JAHWFP010241434.1 coordinate 46,749, forward strand.
AAAATTAAAAAAAATTAAAAATCGTAGGGTGCCAGGGCGCTTTTTCTCAAGGGCACATCTGCCATTGGCTGACGGGCATACGGCCTAGTCCGACCCTGGAGAAGAATATCTTTTATTGTGAAAATAAGCGCATAAGCTGCTTGCTGGTTTTTGCCAGTGTTAGCCGGTAATACCACTGCCGGTTAAAAACCCAACCCTGGTGTGGCGCAGCAAATCAATTTCAGTCAACGCCCCCAAATAAATCTAAAGCTAGTTACAGAAATACGTTGAAGCATTAATTTGTAAACAAACAAAAAAACAAAAACAAACCAAACCAAAACAAAACAAAACCTGTCATAAGAGAAGTCGCCAAGTTTCCAATAAGGGTCGACTTAGAAAGTATTGGTATCATTCATCCCTTTCTGATTCAACAGAGCAAAGGCCACCAAGGTTAACCTTATTAACCAGCAAACTTGGCGCACTGTCCTCTTCTTTAATTTCTTTGAGCCAGGAGTGATTAAAATACCTGCATAAACCTCTATGTCTGAGCCGTAGGAATTGTACAGTACTAAGTCCAACGAGTGTTTCAGCAGTGTAGTGCACTACAGTGCTGAGTGTAGTACAGTGTATGGAATATTGAGTATTTATTATGAAGCCGTGATAAACCAAGATCACCTGCCAGTCAACTAGGCTACGTTCTATAGTAACTTAAAGACGGGAAGGCTAAAGGCTCATAAGAAATAACTAAATACAGATGCAAACCTATTTACGTTGCGTTTTGGACTTATATTTCAGACTGCCTGAGCGAGGAATCGAACCCAGAACCTTTGAAAATAAAGGCCGAGGTCCTCTGAGCCATACTGACACGGCTGACAGGTTTGCATCTGTATTTAGTTCTATAGTAACTGTGCAACCCGACAAACCACTTTTCACAATAACAAAAGAATACGCTGAGCAAGCAAGTGTTCTGAAACATCCAACATGTTGGGCGACACATAAAAGCTTCAACATGTATGAGTGAGGACCAGTTATCACTGAGATAACTGTCCTCACTCAGAACAGCGCTAAGTATTGTCGATATCTGGCTTCTTGCGAACAAACACGACATCTGAAGTACGATGCGTCAGAAGCTCAAAAAAATGCATGGGATTGTTTAAAGATTAAATCATTGTAAATCATAAAACTAGGGCTGCATCATTTTCGCTGTCGACATAATGGAGCGGACTCCGCTTTCTTTGCTGTTTGGATGTTGGGTCGGCCTTTGAAAGTAGTGATCATTCCACCATTCAAAGGCGGCCAAGGTAACTATGCATAGCTACTTAGCTGGAGAGTATCATGAAAAAGTTATTGATGCATCTTTCTCTCTGTGAATGTGGATACTCATCCTTAGACTTTTAGTTTTTCTTTATCCCTGCACCTTTACCTTACATTTTCCACAATTTGAATTTCGGACGCGTTGCGATTTAACCTCAACATGATAAAAATATTAAGGCTGGGCCGATCACCTTTTTTCCACCCGAGCCGATCATTAAACGAAACTGGCCGATACCAAATCCCGACCTGATAACCGTTACCAAATCCCCCATAACTTTTAAAAATTTACTTTGTAATTCCTAAACAATAAGAGACAGCTGCTTGGGGGTCTACACATTGTTGACGATTTTTTCCAAACACTCATGTTTCTGACTGTAAAATTGAATGTCATTATATCTACTGGTTGTGGAGTGAAAGGCGAAAAGCTGCTGTGCAACTACTCTGCAATAAAATAAAATAATAAATACAATTAAAAAGTAATAAAACATGGTATCTTTAAAACTGAAGGCTCCGCGTAATACCGGTAGCCGGCGATTACAGTGCCTGATTTGAGACGCTTAAAAAAACCAAAAATACTACACTTTAACCAAAAATACTACAACAAGCTTCTTTCCTGCATTTCGTGTGTTTTCTGAAGAAGAAGAGAGACTAACTCTTCGAAAATTTAAAGAGAAAAAGAGTTGTACAGTCTAATTTATGGCGTACTTTTTTTTTTAATGACTGAAGGGTTCCATTGAACATTTAAATCGTTCGTGGTACGCTTCACAATTACACAAAAATTGCGAAAACTTCCTCGCGAATACTTTTAGGGCGCGTTTATGCCACGACTCGCCTTTGCATTCTCGCAGCTAGAATTTAATCGCGATGCCGCAAAGGTGTCGTTGCCGTGGTAACATCGCTTCCTAGATTAGCTAAATCCCGACATGGTTTTAGCAAATGCTTGTAGTCTTATAATTCGTGACAGCAAGATAAAGAATTCCTGCTAACAAAACAATTTTTCCAATAGCTTCTAGACTCAATTATTGACTCGTTTCGTTGCGAGCTGTCAGAGCTAAAACCGCCGCCATGTTGGAATTTCAGACAATTTCTAGCTTCTGGCTGCGAGAATGCAACGGCGAGTCGGTGCATAAACGCGTCCTCAAGATTTTTTTTTTCACATTAGCGATTATAATTATACACTAGCCAGTAATACAGACAAACTGGTAACATGTATGAAAATGACTGGAAAAAACAATAGTAAAGCTCTCTATCAAATTTTAGAACATTTAGAATCGTTCTCATCAACATTTTCGGCAAGGTTGTGAAGCAACTTTACCAGAAACGAACAATCATGCCATCTGGTGAGATGTCTAAAATTCTTGGCCTTGAAGCAAACTACCACTCTTCTGCGCTGCAAACAAACGTCAATCTAAAAAAAAAAGTGCAAAACCCCCTCAGATTGGAATGTACACCTACATTTCTTCAAGTGGACAAAGAAAGTATGCATATAATAACAATGGTATTGATTTTTTCGCTAAGTTGCATTTTATAAGAGCGAGCGTGGCCAGAATAATGTTATGTTGATTTTAATTATGTGAAATGTTAGTCCATTAGCAATTAGCACGGTGTACTTTATTTATGTGTATTGCGTGGTGGTTTTTGATAATTGTACACAAACGCCTTTCGACGGAAAAGTGAAAATGTATTTGTGAAGGCTGTGTATACACACATCCGCATATTATATTTACTCAAACACACACTTACTAGCATTTACTTTTATTGAATTTTAGCGAGAGTTGAGGCATCAAAGAAATTAAAGAAGAGGTAAGGGCAATGTGGCAAGTTTGCTGGTTAATAGGGTTAACCTTGAAAGTATTGTTGCCTGGCGTTCCGCACACCATTTGGAACGACGCTGACCAATGATAAACATTACTCAGTAGGGTTACGAAAACTACAGGTTTAAAGCAGAGGTGTGCGCCGCTAAAATGTCTTCAGCGGCAGCGTAGGCCAGTACTTTTCACAGTGGGGTTGGCTGCAAATTTTTAAACGTACGGAAAAGTATGTAATTTGTCATCCTTTACGACGAAAAAGTCTGACATTTTGATCGCTCATAAAAACAAACATAATGATGACTGTTAACTGATTTGTTGACTGATTATTGTTTAAATTTTCAAATTTTTAAAGGTTATTTTAATGGAAGGAAAGGCCTAACTGCGACTTCTTTCTATTTCGTAACCTATATTGAGGCCACTAAAGATATCGGACTTTCCGTTAGATGTCACACTAACTCACACCCTTTATTTAGACCCGTAATTCATTTATTCTTTTAACTCCATTCCTTATGATTGCTATCAATCACCTCATGCTTAACTAATTTTAATCCAGTAACCCTCTACTTCGTATAAATATTATAAAACCATGTGCATCTATTATATACTAAACCGTTATTCTCTTTAAGGCAAAGCCTACCGACATACAGGCTTTAATTCAGCAGTCCTATAGCGTAAGTTTTTTTGAAAGAAGATACAAAAACCGTTTTCCACCCTAACACTTGCTTCACAGCGAGTATAAACTAGTTCTACAGTGTTTCACATGTGACAAGATTTTTCTCGGTCTCGTCTTTAAATTCGAGACGAGACCGAAACATGCAAGACAAAAAAGCTTGCGACCGAAACCGAGACTATTATATTCCGTGTCTCTCTCGTCTCGCCTCCAAGTACACATGTTCATAAAAAGTAAAACTAACGAACCAACCCAGCCTCCTGTATCAATGCAGCGAACTCCATCCAGGTTCGTACTGGTCTTTGATATTGATATATGAACGGCGAACGAACTCGATTGATCAATGAAATATGACGGTAAAAAAAAAACCCAGAATTTAGCGGCCGCATTCCCCCCAACAAACTACAATTCCTTTTTCTCCCCATTATCAAGACTCCTATAAAACATACACACAGGAGTTGCAGTCAAATAGACCAAATAGTCCAGTCAAATTAGACCAAATTTAGGTGGAATCGTGGAATAATTCATAATACGCTGATTTTTGGTGCAGATATACGTAATGGTCCTAGGTTCAACATACTAAAAGTCCTCAGCTCTCCGTGTTGAGCTAATGCCGTCATCTTGGAAATATGGCCCCGGAAACGGTTTTTTTTTTCCAGTATATCTCGGTAACGGTTGCTCAGACATGAAAATATGTTCTGTCCAAAATTGTAGGACATGAAATTTTCTACAAAGAAAGTTCTATTCATTTTTTTCACTGACGCAATGATTCAGCCAATAAATGGTGTAGAAGAGTGTGGAGCTATTACCGCCATCTGGGAATCGCAGTGCCTGAAATTGGATTTTTCAATATATCACGGAAACCGCCGCTCAAGCATGAAAATATCGTAGGATCCAACTGTCTACAAAATAAGTTCTTATTTATTCGTTTTCTTTTTAATTGAGTCAGTGATACAGCGAATAAACACTTTCAAAGAGGCCACACACCTGTACTGCACCTTGTACTGTACATTACACTTCATTTAGTAGGGTGGCTTGAAGCCTAAAATCGATGGAATTGTTCACCTTCTCTGAAAAGCATGAAGTTTCTGTGAATGGACGTGAAAAGTGACGGGAAAGAAAAATAGCTATGATAGCAAGTTCGAGGGGAAGGGGATGTTTTACTCCACCAATAAATTTGTTGGCTGTAACTTCTTAACCGTCAACAAATCTAAAGCACAATGTGAAGCGAATACGTTCAGCAAACAATTCTCGACAGGAAAGGTGATATACAATTTTTACGTAAAAGCAACCCTTTCACCCCAAAATCGTATTTCAAGTATACCACCCTTAATTTGCGCGAACGCTTTTTTCACTGGTTGTTATAGTGATTTTCGTGTTCAAAGTGCTCTTGCGAGCCCTCTAATAACCCGAAAAGGACATGCTTAGGATTTTCTGAAAGGTGGCGATCTATTCTTTCCATCCTAACCGAAATTGTTTAACTTCGACTGGGTCCGTCCTACGCCCATTTAAAGGTGAAATGTAACGGCGTAGCAGCGAAAGCGTATGGTAACTTTCGAATTCAAATTGCTCTTGTGAGCCCTCTAATAGCGTGAAATGGACATGATTACCATTTTCTGAAAAGGGGGGAGCTATTCTGTCCATCAATCCATCGCCCGTTAAAAGGTGTAACTGTAATGGTGTATAGCAGCAATTTTTCAATTTCAAACTGTACCATTGTAATGCTCCTATCTGTATTTGTATAAAGCTAAGCAATTTCGGTTAGGATGGAAAGAATAGATCCCTACCATTTGTAAAGTCCTAAGCATGTCCATGTCGGGCAGTTAGAGGGCTCGCAAAAGCACTTCCAATTCGAAAATCACCATACGCTTTCACCGCTACGCCATGACCTGTTCACCTTTAAATGTGCATACCTTTAAATGTTCACTTTTAAATTAATAACCTTTAAGTTAAACAATTTCCAGCTAGATTAATGGAAAGAACAGATCTCCACCTTTCAGAAAGTCCTTAGCATGTCCATTTCGGGTTATTAGAAGGCTTGCAAGAGCATTTTGAATTCGAAAATTACCATACGCTTTCGCTGCTATTCCATTACATCTTCACCTTTAAATGGGCGTTGGACGGTACCTGTTTAAGTTAAACAATTTCCAACCTTTCAGAAAATTCTAAGCACATTCATTTCGGCCTATTAGATAGAGGGCTTGTAAGAATACTTCGAACACGAAAATCACTATAACCACCAAAGCGTTTGTGCAAATTAAGGGTGATATACTTTAAATACGATTTTGGGGTTAAAGGGTTGCGTTACATAAAAAACGTATATCACCTTTACTGTCCAGAATTGTGTACTGAACGTTTTTGCTCACATTGTGCTTTCGATTTATTGACGGTTAAGGAGTTACAGCCAATAAACTATGTAGACTGTAACCGTTTTGAATAGTAAATCCCCCCCCCCCCCATCTCAGGGAGGTTTTGAACTTGCTATAATAGCTATTTTTTTCCTGTTACTCGTTATGTGCATCCATACTAGTGCACACTGTTAGCGGCCAATAATCCAAAAACATTTCAGTTCTAGCCAGTGGCGTACGCAGAAATTTTTTTGGGAGGGGCACAATGCTTGAAGGGGCGCCTTGTGGTAATAAAAAAAAATTAATAACCAGCCAGGGGGTGTGGGAGCTCTGAAAATTCGTACATTTTAGAATTGTGACATGCCAGTCTTCATACACACGTATTCATGTACATCGCTATACCACATGCCATGGCTGTTTGCTGTGACGTGCATATCACGTGACTGGGCTAGTCCAATCAGACGGCCAAACAGTCGTTGTTCTCGTTCGTCATTGGCTAACTGATGGTGACGTCACAGCAAACAGCCATTGCGCATGGTTTAATCAAACAAAGAAAACGGTTGGATACGTCACACAAATAAAATACGCACACAAAATACAACATACACACTCACATGAAACACAACGAAAATCTAAAACACGTACAAACAGACGTCTGACATACCAATGAATAAAACCATTCCTTGTTCCCTGGAATTGGAGTTCAAATTATAGTTCGTTGCGTTCGAGTGAACTCTAATCCGTTTTTATTCGTGTACCTTCACAGCTGTGAGTATGGGGATACGAGCTCTAGTCCTTTTTTTTCTAAACGGCGAAGCCGTTTTTTGTTCAGTTAATACGGTTAAATCTCAAACCATGTAGCTTGGAATTAACGATAATCAAATACGTACACATCCATACACACCTCATATAATCCCCTATTCTTTATTGTATTAATTTTTCAGTTTACTTTAGTCGTGTCCTTTAAGTTCATTACCCTATCGATCATAAACGATAATTAGTTTTTTTTACTAATCACAAATCATTAGCACAAAACGGGTTCAAATGTAAAGAACATTTGAAACATTTTGTTGGTGGTTTCAATGGTTGATTACAGCAGTAACCGGGTTTCACGTGGACTGAACGCTTCAGCAACATTGCGGTATCTGAAATCTAACCTGAAAGCTTATTCGTGTTCATTTGCAGTTTTGACTTTGGTTCAGTTAGAACTTTCTTGATTACCAAACGCGTTCGTTTTTCTTTACATGTTGACAATGTGCTTCTTTCCTAATAGTCATTACATGAACAAATGGTTTAGGCTGTAGAGAGCGACGTATCCCTAAACTTTACCTGAACTGCACTGCTGGCCCCATAACAATGTTTAAAACAATATACAACAATGAAACTGATGGTTGAGAGCCCCTAACTCCAAAATGGCGTAACCATTAGAAAGAGGGAACTTCAGCGGAAGTGTCTCTATAAAATGAACTAAGAACCAGATTTCTAGCCTATTAACCTGGCTGAGTGTTGTTTAATTTCACTCCAGCAGCCGTTGACATGTGTCATCATGTCATTTCGTATTCCTGTTTTCCGTGAGGTAAAAATGTTTTATGGTACTTTTGTGCTCAAATTGGCCAGGAAGTACAGGCCTTCATACTGAACTAGTCAAGATAAAGAGCGACAAAATATTTCTCAGTCCTACAAATTCTTGTGCATCATTCCTAAAGTTTTGAATTCTAATCCTAAGCTAAAATTTACTTCGTAGTGCTAAGAAATTAGACATCCGTGCTTCACTACTGAATTTATCGTCGTGCTTTTCCCAGTTACTGTATGTGCAAATCAAGCTGAAACACAGAAAACTTTGGACTGTGCCCTTATACTATAGTTAACGATGTGTGTTTCAAAACAATTTTTTTTGCTGATCACCTACCCAACTATCAACTCGGGTACAGCGAAACGAGAAACTTATCACCACCAGGAAATTTATCTTTCAACATAGTAAGCTTAATACTGATCCATACCCAATACGTCCTCCTGAAAAATGGGATATCAATTTGATGGATTACTTTCTCATGCTGAATTCCATGCGTCAGCCTTTCGATCCAAAGTTTCTGTCATTACCGCCGTTACCAACTACCGCTTTCCTCCCTTCTTCCCCCCCCCCCCCATCCTCTTCATTGTATCACTTGAGAATCTAATAAACATTCTCACCAACCCGAGAATCGGAGCTCAACTGTACGTATATTACTTGACTTCAAAGCTACTGCACCTAATCTATGTAAACCGCAGGTACAAGATTAAAAAAATCTATGCAACAATCCGTCACTATACGTGTCATTGATTCTTACACGAACAGCGCAACCGTTTTGGTGTTCTGAATTCCTACAATTCTAAAGTCATCGAATAACTTAATATTAGTGGTGTTTACGCACGTTTGCCGTCTGACCTGACTTCTGAGTATTGCAGTGAAATCTGCAAAGCTGTTATTGCTGGTTTGGTTAAGGTACACCCGGCCTGCCTTATAACAGCCACGCGCTGATCGCCATTGCCGCATATACCACCGCCAAGGTCAACTGAGGTAGTAGCTGCGCTTCTCGCAGCGACTGTCTCAGTTGCCATTGTGCCTAATGGATGAACCAGCATGAACGCATTAATTGTGTCGTCACAAACCGGAATGATTCTCGTATTTTAACATCCCAATTTATTATTTTCTAGGCTAGTGTCTTATAATTTTGCTTCGGCGATTTATTGGAATAATTAATTTTAATTTTTACCGCATTAGTCTTTTAGATTTTTTATCTCATGGTAATTATTAGCAAATTAGTACATGCACACACACTGCAGATGGTTATTGTAAGTACGCAAAGGATCATATACGTGCGTCCCGTTGTAAATATAGTTAACAATTATTCAACAGAAAATGTCCTAGACGCCACATTTTAAAACGGATTTTTAGCAAGGGATTGACTAATGGCACGTAAATAGACCTTTGGGGCCGTACTTGATGTGGTGGATCGAGAAAAATGGCGCTGGGAGGAATGTCCCTTTAAAGACAAAAAAAAATTGTTTATTGAGTTAACCAATCAATTAAAATCTGACGCACCTGATCCGTCTTTTGTCTTTGGCCTAATGAAGCTTCAGAAACGTGACAAGCCACTACACTCCTTATCACTGTTGCCAAGAATGCTTCAAACTCCAACATTTCGAAGCTATAGAAAAATGGATCCACAGTTATTTAAAAAAAAAAATGTTCTACATTCTGCAGAGTACATTGTTCCCACTTGTTTGTGCTTACAAAGTCGAGATATTACGAGTCTTTTCATAAACATTTCCCGGCTGTAAATTTTGAAAGGGTTTTTGTATCGAACGTTAACCACTACTGGTCGCCGGTAGCTGTTCATTTTAGACTATATTTGAAGAATGAGTTGGTACTTGTGGAATTCAACCTACGTGTAGATGGACTGAAAAACCTAGTCGTTTTAAATTGTATCGTTTAAAACTGACGTTTAAAACGTACGTTAAAGTGGCACTATCGCCGATTGAAAATCGTATGAATATACCGTGCCGCCATCTACCGGTAGTGATATTGTTAACCTTCATAGCTCGTTCACACGTGCACGAGGACGTACCAAATTGTCACAATAATTAAAGCAGCTCGTGGCAATTGTTTGTCTCGTTAGAATTAATGGTGTCGTGCATTCTGTCACTTGATGCAAGCAAGTGCTAGATGTTGCCAGCTTCTGCAGACTTTCAATCCGTGACAATGCCATGTTAAGCGCGAGTCCTTCTACAAACAATGCTCTGGAGCTCCTATGGGTGGTGTCCTCTCTAAGGAGCATTGAACATCGTTTTAAACATTTTAGATCTTTGCATCAATAAACTGTAGCTCAAGACAGTTCATCCTCCACTGCAGTGAAATATATTTGCGCTCATGACACCAAACCAACGCCATGAATTTCTTCGATCCTTATTTACAATTTACTGTTGAGCATCCTGACCGCCGTGGTTCAATAACCTTCTTTTACATCGATCCTTCTCCGTCGATGCTGCCGCTTCAGTTGCTGTGTTTCAGCTTTCGATTTGCAGATATTGCGATTTGCGATTTCAATGCAGCCATTCTGCGGGTGACACCGCAACTGTATCAATCTTTGACCAGATTCAAGACTGCCTCAACGTTATTGGGACCATCATTGACCTTTTAGTTCTTACGTTTCGTCGAATTTGGCTACTTGTAATAATTCTCAACCACTCGATATCAAAATTCACATTCATTGTTGAACAGTTTCACACATCCACCTACCTGTGTGACTTTGGATTGACCTGCTTGCTCCTTGACCACCATATTCTTTTCCCATTCCGTTTCCATATTTAACGACAAGTTTCCAATTTCGGATCTAGAATTTAATGCAAATTCCGAAGCCCAATTGGAAATTCAGCAACTCCCAAATCTAAAGTCTACCAGACGCAGTGAATGAGGCGAGCATTAAAACTACATCTAACGAAAACCTAACCACCCGTTCTGTCATGAATTTCGGTCCGGACTCCAACGTAAGTTATACTTGAAATTATTGCCCCGATCGTTATCTGTAGCGATTGTTATTATGAGGAATCCCGAGGCAATTGATATGAAGTTTGCCTCTTCCATTGCATTACACCTACTCAGACGAGCAGAACCATTCATTGCCTTCATTTCTCACCAACCAATTCACATGAAAATAACCATCCTCACGAGTGGATCGAAACATGCTGCCCACCATGCCCAGAAACTTCACTAGCATTCTGAACAGGTTCACTGCATTAAATTGAAATTTTCCGAAAATGGTTCTCAGCTTTCCTGCTCTACATAGTTTGTGACCCCTTCCTTCCTCCCATCCTCATTCCCCCCTCCTATCCTCATATTATGTTTCTCCCCCTTCCCATTCCTCCGTCTGCCCCCCTACTGTGGCCATTCTTCACCCCTGTTCTCCATCGGGCCCTTTGTCTGAATCTGATTCTTCCTTTGTCTACTGTTATACTCCTGGCACTTACGGCCTTCCATCCACACCCCCACCCCTCCACCATCAAAATGAGCCTCTCACAATCATTCCTTCCCCCCCCTACCCCCTCCGCGCCTGACATAAAAGGGACTTTATGAATCTGTCTCCAAAATAATATTAGTCAACATCAACATCAATACAGGACTTGATGCACCCACAAGAACCTGACCACACCTATGATCGTTTCAAGACTGTAGCTTTTTGACGCGCACCCAGCGTTAGCCATGGCGCCAGAAGGAGAGAGGGTCAATTTTGCTAGGTAAATCCTATCGGAAATCCTAGGTTCTTTTACATGCCACAATCGACATGAGCACGAGACATCACAGGGCCCTTCTCTGCCCGAAAATGCCAGGGGTGGCTGAGACCGGATTCGAACCCGGGACCTCTGGCACTGGAGACGGTCATGCTAACCATCAGGCCACCTTGCCCCATGATCGTTTCAAGACTGCAAACATCGTCACGCCGTACCCTGCTCTGCATGTGATAGATGTCGCATTGGCACTTCCGGTTTGCCCCTAAATAAAAGAATTTCAAAACACCGCGCTGAAGTGACTCCCAACACTAAAACAACGCCATAGCCAAGCACTGCAGTGAAACTGCGCACTTACCCCTTTTTCCTTCAGCATCTCATAAAGGAGTAAGATATACCAATTAGAAAAATATGAGCTCATCAAGAATCGTGTATTTATTATTCACCAAAACACTGAGCACTACAACTGGAAAAATAATGGGTCCTATTACTTAGCAGATTCTGCCCCCCTATATCCCCTTCATATTGTGGACTCGTCCTAATGACGTCATATAGCTTCCGTAAGATAGCTGCCTCCGCGTGAGTTCGTGTGTTTCAACAAGGGAGCTGCCTGCTACTTTTTAACGTTTTAATTTTACTTTTGAAGATGGGGTTATAGCGCCGAATTAACAAGTTTTCATCCCGTTATCCTGGTTCGTATCCGTTTCGCCAAATCCTGTTTCGCCGAAAATTAAGCCTTGCTAAAAATTTGGTAATAGGGAATTTCTTTTTCGCCTCATACCGTTTTGACAAATCAAAATTGTATTCAAAAGTAAAACATTAGAGAATTTAAGGAAGCATTTCTACTTGGAAGGAATCTGCGATTAGTTTCGGTTTCTAATGTTATATGTTTAGCCGCAGTGAGTGCGGTAGCGGAAGCGAACCAGGCAATTTGAAAAAAAAAATACTAATTCGGAGAAACAGATTCGACGTAAGGGGAATTTCCCTTTTGCCGAAAATTAACAAGATTGATTAAAATTAGGCGGAACGGGATGGGGCGAAACGGGCATACCTATTATTTAGGAAATGGACACAACAAATAAATGAAAATCACAATTCCAACTCAGGTCATCTCTGGTGTGAAAAACCGGATATTAATAAAAGTTGGTAGTATACGAGCTCATCAAGTCCATCAAAGCTTATAATATACCAAATTTGAGTGATAAATATTAAAGAACAGTGTAGATATTAAGCATCGAAATTTCTACTTTAAAACATGAGTGACCTACAACAACCTTACTGTAAAGGTTACTAGTAATGGTTTAATGGTTTTTTCATTGTGAGTACCTATTCATTTGAAAATAAATTTGCCACTTAAAGCAACATCCGGCCTGCCTTACAACAGCCACGTGCAGTCATGCGTCCGCGCGCTACCGTCGCGCGATTCGGCGTAGTATAATACTACAACGTCACTTCCACCCTCGTCTTCTCGTGATCACGTGAACGACGCGGAACGACGTCTGGCCTAGTAAGACGAATTGCGGGTCACGTGACAGCATTGACGGAAAAACTGTGTCGTCACAACCGGAAACAATGTAACTTCATGGTTATTGGAGGCGCGAAAAGGATCACATGTGTGCGGGACGCAGTAAATAAAGTTACCAACATTCAACAGAAAATCTCGTACACGCCACACTTTAAAACGGATTTTTAACAAGGGATTGACTAACGGTAAGTAAATAAAACTTTGGGGCCGTACTTGACGTGGACGATCGAAAAAATGGCTCTGGGAGGAATGTCCTTTTAAGGTATTGTTGTCGACATTAGTCAGACAAGAAACACGACGCATGCCGTCTACCAAGCTGCCATCTATTCTCGAAATAGTGGCGTTAAAAATTGGAGAAAGGTGTCCGAAGAACGTTAAAAATTGCGCGGGCGGCACATTCTCGGACATAAAGACGTTTGAACTTTGGAAAAATAATACCGCAGTATTGCAGCTATAGCATGAGCAATGTTGTAAACTGTCGTGTAACGAGTTGAGTTTAAGCAGAATTTTTCAGCGATTTCGACAATCATGGCACGAAGGTGATACAAAATAACGTTCGCAATTTACGGGGCTAAAAGTAACGCTTTTCTATTGTTACGTGAATTGTTATCATTGTTATTGTCGCGTGGATCACGTTTCAAAATGGAGCCCTCTTTGCATGGTAGCAATGGGCGAGAATACCCATTCTTTGTGCGTTTGTAGAAAAGGTGAATGTTGCTTTAAGTCAGGAAATGTTATCAATAAATTAAGGGCCTATATAAGGTTTACGTCCGCCCTTTGATGGAATATGCTAGTTCGGTATGGTCTTCAAAAATCGTTTGAAGGACATTGACCACTTAGAAAGGATCCAGCGTTGTTTTACTAAATCATTACGAGGCATGAGAGACTTGCCATACTGTGACCGTCTCAATAAACTTGGCCTCGACTTGCTGGAACTTCGAAGGCTGAAGGCTGATCTTACTCTGTAGCATTTAAGATCATCCATGGGCTCTTACCGATTGGTCTACCCTTCTTCGAATTAAGTCCTGTAACCTGGACGAGGAGCCACAGTACAAATTAATCATCCCGCATGCACGACTGAATTGTAGACATAATTTTTTTGCCATTAAGAGTTACCCAAGTCTGGAACTCATTGCGAGTGTGACAGTATCTACATCCTCTTGAAATAATTTTAAAAGATTGTTATGATTGGTCGACCTATCATTACTTTAAAAAAGTTCTGAGCACTATGCACATTAATTAATTCACCGATTCTCCTTTGCTGTTCCTACTTCTGAGGTCGTCTAAGGATACGTTTTATTGTATATAACTTTACTTTTATACAGTTTCATTTTTTATCTTCTTTTTTTGTTCATTTTACACTGTTTTTATTACTGGTTGACAGGCGATTGGAGGTATCTGGCAGTTTAAATTGGGTGCAGTATTCTTTGTACCATCTCTTGTAACCAGAAGTATTTTTCTTTTCCCGCATCTTAAATGCTGTCCTTTATTGGCTGGATGTCAGTGACTCCCTGTTCCTGGTCCCTGGTATGGGGTCCATATCCTGACCTGTGTGCTATTGCTCCAATAATACGTTTGGCGCAATAGCACACAGGTCAGGAAAGGACCCCATACCAGGGACCAGGGAAGGGAGTCACTGACATCCAGCCAATAAAGGAACCAAGAAAAACAAACAAACAAAACAAAAACGTCAAGTGTGCCGTAAAAAGAAAGGGTTATATGATTGAAGTTTCATTTTACTTGTTAAAATGTACACGGATAAAAATTGATGGTTTTTAATTGAAATAAGCAAATGTACAATTGAGAAAATTGTATCTGTTCAAGTGCTGTTGTACTTTACGTTTTTACGTGGTTCAAATTGATAAAATCCATTTATTTCTTTAGCAATTACGAGATGGCAAAGCCAAGCCAGTTTTACGGCCCCTTTCTTTTTTTTGCTTGAATTCCATTTTGAGGACAACAGTCAGGGTTCACGTGGACTTAACACTTCAGCAACACTATGGGAGCTGAAACCTTACAAGAAAGCTTATTCGAAGTCCTTTGCGACCTTTTAGATTGACCTTTTAGATTGCGTCTTTCTCTAGATGGCCACCTAACAAAGGGTTCAAAGGGTTTAACGAGCGTTAACCACTCCTGGTCATCTGCCCGAAGCCCTAAGGCCCTTTGTCTGCAAGATTCCCAGGCGGTCACCCACCCAAGTATCCCAACAAGTAGCCCAACAAAGGGTTTCAAAGGGTTTAACGAGCGTTAATCACTCCTGGCCAACTCGCCCAACTCGCCTTATTTAAAAATGGGAAAAGCAACAATTCTTCACTCGTCTGTTGTAGGGATAGTCCGATATTGATATCGGTATCGGTATAATCTGTATTTATCGGTATTTTTGCCATATCGGTATCGGACTAATATAAGGCTTCCGATACAGATATTTGTTGTGCCAAGAAACGCAACTGTCTTCCCTGCAAAACTGACAAGAAACGCAGCAAAAGCAATAACCAATTGAAAAAAAGCAAAGCTATTTTGCTCAGTTTGTAATGAAAATGTAGCATGTGACAGTTCCAGTGCTCCAAGTTTTACAACAACCAACTAAAATCTAACTGAGAAGATGAATGTACTGAAGTCATAAGTAGGAATAAGAGGAAAAATGCTCTTGATGCTGCACAGAACCTTTTGGATAATCTCAACAGTTGGAACCCACGCTAAACCAGAACCGAATTTGTAATTTTTGTATGTAATTTAAACTTTTAGTCGTGATTTATTATTATCGGTATTGACATCGGCATCGGTATCGTACGTATCGTATCGGATCGGTTTACCCTTCATCGGCATCGTATCGTATCGGTAAAAAGTCATATCGGCCGATCCCTAGTCTGTTGTTGTCGTGCTACGTACTCACCTCTTCGTGTTCATTGTTGTAAGCCAAATGTATTGTTTTGTGATCTTCAGCGAACTTTGTGGTAAATGGAGTTGGTTGTTGGTTGTTGTTTGGTTTTTGGATTGACATACAGTTTGACGCGGTTTCGAGCCGCTCATGGTTCTATGGTTGATAGTGGACTTTGAGGTGATTACGTTGTTGCTAGTTGATTGTTCCTTATTTTGTATAACGAGACGTGCGGCTTTCAGCCATGGCTCGAGACAAAGAAGTTGAAATTGAAATGTTGTTCATTTTTTTTATTTATTGTTGTTTTACTTTGGTCTTGCTTCCTTAGAAAATACAACAACAACAACAACAACATACTGTAACTCTGCCCTAAAAATAGTATTAATGTTGATTGGTAACTCTGAATTTATGCTTCCCGTAACTCCCAAGCCAGCAAAAGGCACGTTCCACGATTAAACTACATTTAGCTGCAAAATTTCATGAAACTAGTAGTAGTAGCTATTCGGTAAATATCAACGTTATTCACACCTTTTTTCCAACAAGAAAACGTTAAGCTGTGCCACTATATAGTGACTTTTATGTTATCAAGCGACCCAAGTCTCTTGAAAACATAAAACAAAGTGTCAACCTTTTTCGCGGCATTGTTATTTTTCATTAGATGCCTGAAAAAAGCCAAACTCCCTTAGCTGTAAAAAACACAAGTGATAGTGATCGCCATGTTCATACATATATGATATGTGAAAAGCACGGATGTTAATGTTATCGTTGATTCTTGGTGGACGACCACACTGGCGTGTGTCTTAATTCACATGGTTGGCAGCAACACTGAAGAGCAAAACGATTAAAGTCTTCGCCAAGGATGGCAACAATGCACTCCGAGGCTTAACCAAGGAGGTCATTGTTGCCATCCGAGGCGAAGATAGAAATTAGGTCGCTTCCGGTTTAGTCTAAGTTAGGATAGTACAGGTTAAGGCTGAGAGTATGGCAGGCCACTTTGTGCTCAATATAATCAAATCAAATCAAAAGGTAGAAATCACGTATCCTTCGAGGCATTGTTACCATCGATGCAAACAGCTGCAATGCTCACAATAAATACAGCTTTAAACCTGTAAACAGCTGTTTTATATCCATACTTGATTGCTGCCATTACTTGCTGGTTGTTTCTTGGTGTTCGGAACGTTCTTTCCGTAAGGAAGACATTTTACTCTTTCGTTTTGGCATTACAGCATCATCCCCTAGTCCCTGAACGGCACTGCAGTAGACACCGATTATCAACTCGGTTTTAAGGAATTATTTCTTTCAAATAACCGATTTTCAACAACCGTGCTAACAGATTTACTGCTATTCACTTCCGGATATAACGAATTTTCAGTTACAGGGAACGTTTTTCATTGTCCGTGAGGTTCTTTGCAAACGGTATCGCTTGTATTAACTTTGAATATGTTTACTTCTTGTAATTCAATGTATTCAATACAAGCAATTCATTATTTTGTGTTTTTTCTTTGAATGCCTCAGTTTTGGAAGCGGAGGTTAACCAGTTCGCCAAATCCCGTTTCGCCAAAAAGAAAGCAGATTAAAAGCATTTATCTAAAGGGCAAATCCCATTTGCAGTAACCAACCAGTAATCCTCCACGGAGCCACTTACAACAATGCTCCCTTTAGCGTTCGACGGGTAGTGGATTTATTCCTACATTTTATACGTCAAGTTTTGGTATAAATGCATCTAAAACAAAACCCACAAGGGTGAAAGAACCCGCCAAGTTACTACATTAGTTGCCAAGCTAATCCCACCAAGTATTAGATCAAAGGTTAAATAAAAAACCTGACCATTGCTAATATATATGCTAATATTGGCAGCAATGGTCAAGTTTTTGATTTTAACTTGTGAGGTAATAGTCGGTGGGATTAGCTTGGCAACTAATGTAGTAACTTAGTGGCAGCCTTTTTGGCTCTGATATCACTACTTTTATTGGATGAAACTTGATGGGTTCTTTCACCCTTGTGGGTTTTATTTTAGATATCACTTCTTTTGTATTTTTTTTTTTTTTTTTTTGCCAGTGCCCAGTTATCTACTATCTTGCCAAGTTTGGTCGAAAAATATTGAATACGAACGGAGATATTAATTTTTTTAAGGTTTGCTGGAGTGAGGACTTCCATTCAACCATCTACAATAAGTAACGCGGACTGCGGATTTGTTAGGAGCTTAGTGGCCCGAAGCCATACGCCCAACTGCGAAAAAGTAGTGCGTGCATTTGATCAACAATGTTGTGTTGCCGATTATTTCTGGCAGTCCGTTTGCATTGTTGCTCGTTCTAAAAAGGCTTCTGCTTCTGTACTTGGGTGGGTGACCTCCTGAGAATCCATTCCGGGTGTTGCAGACATAGGGCCTTAGGGCTTCGTCGGGCAGATGACCGGGTGCGGTTAACGCTCGCTAAAATCCTTTGACCCTTTGGCTTCTGCTCAGCTTAAGTGTGAATCTTACATTATAAACTAAAGTCTCATAGCAGAAATGAAGCAACCGCAACGACGACCCCCGGAAGGGGAACAATGAAAACGTGCGAGTATGTGTCAATTCTTTGGCTTGAAGTTGAAACTGGGACGTTGTTGCCCTGAAAAGAAGTTGAAATTGGCACATTGTTGCCTCGGCTAACAATTTGCTCTGCGCGGTCATCGCAAAGCCATGTCTTAAATGACGTCATGTACGAAGGACAGTTATTTTTCGCACGCTACTGGGAGTGGGGAGGGGCCTGAACGGGGAATGCCACTATCTGATTACGACATTCTTGCGGAGGGAGACGATTGACGGAAAGGCAGCACCGAGCAAATACCACGGGTCAAACATATCCCCGGGCGAAGCCGGGTACGATGCTAGTAAATAAATAAATAAGGAGTGATGCTTAATTTGATCACCGGTGGCGTTTTCCCAACATACAGAAAAATAGCATTACAAGTTATTGCAATCTTTTTATTTAGTGCCTCCCCAAACGTCAAACCTTAAAAGGCTTGTATTGGAGTTAAAAGAGTGTTGAATACCAGTTTCATTCGTATCTGTCGCATAATTTATTTTATATGAGCGGAATTAGTAGTCAGTAGTCAGCTAAAATCAACGATCTTCACGTACTTTTATGACATTGGTACAGTTTGTGCACGATTGTAATACAAATATTGCTTGTCAGGGCACACAGGCAGCTCATTTCCAACAATTTTCAAGTTGTTTCGCCGCATACGTATTTATCCTCACCATCGTGAAATACGCTCAGCTCTGGTTTGTGTTAAAGTACCAAAAGCTAGTCAAAGGGTTTTAGCGAGCGCACCCGGTCATCTGCCCGACGAAGCCCTAAGGCCCTATGTCTGCAACACAGCTAGTGTCCATGCAACAACAATGCAGGAATTAACGACTTTCTTACAATGAAGTTACAATGAAGTGTGACAATTATTGAACTTGGTGGGCGGACCACTAGCGTGGTCCTTGATAGTATTGTATTGTGTTGTATTGTAGTTTCTACAACTCTTTCATTGTTTGACCATTGTTGCAGCAGTGGATTTATATCATGAAGACACATTGCTGCCAAAATGCTGCAACAATGAAACCGTTGTCTTACCACTAGTAAGAACCACGGCTAGACGTGGGTTTCTTACTTACGTTAAGTAAGAAAACTAAGGTCTTTGGATCTTTCTTAAGTAGTGAAAATTCAATCGCTGTTCATGTTTACGTATCGAAATAGTTTCTAAAGTAGTATTCAACTATTTCACACTTTAAATTAATAACTTTTATTTTTTTAAATAAGAAAAAATAATTCTAGGCATAGAAAATGCAGGCGTGGGGTTCTTACTTGCATAAGAAAACAAGGCCTTTGGTTCTTACTTATGTAAGTAAATCTACTACCGCTGGCAATGTTTACGTTAGGGGTCAGACGAATAGGGGAAAAGCATATTCGAATATTCGCAAAAAAATATTCGAATATTAGAATATTCTTTCAAATTTGTGTTGTCATGATTAGGCGGAATCTCCCCGCAACCCCCTCCCCCCCCCAAAAAAAAACCGTTTTCATTAAATACCTAAGTTTTATTTAGTCTGTTGGCAATGCAAGGCATACGAAATATAACCACAAGTTTAATTTAACCTACTAGACAAGGCAACTTGGAAAACACACCAGAAAAAATGGTAAATTGCCAACTGCAGTACTATACGGAATGAACGTAATCCACCAAGGTGTCTTTCCTTTTACGTATGATATTGAAGTTGATGTCATCTATCAACTGGCAACAACCATAGCCCTGGTTGACGTCCCCATTCTTTAGTTCTTAAATGTTTTAGAAACAACTGCTGCGCGCATCTGTAATCATCATTATTTCTCTCCCCCCCCCTCCCCCCCAGTTTCAAGCGAGCAATGCATGGATCATTCCCACCACAAATTGGTTGAGAAGGAAAGGGGAACAGAAAAAAAAAACATAGTGCGGACTGACTGGGACTCGAGAAGCCCACAGAAAACTAAAAAAAAAACAACTAATACGACATTGAATTTATTTGCGAATATTCGAATGTAAAATATCCTATTCGAATATGCTCATAACGAACGAATATTCTAATACATATCAATGTTTGCAAAATAATACATTTATTGCAACTGAAGAAAGACCCGAAGGAAAGAGTTAAAATGTAGTAAAATAAACAAATAAAGGCATTTATTGCAGTTATTGAGTTTTAAAACCGGAGTGGAGCAAAGAACATTCCCGCCAACAATGGCTTGTTATGCTATCACAAAAATGGCTCGGTTACTAACAATGCAAATCGTTGTTGTACAAATATGTTCGACGATGTTTCGGCAACAATGCGCTAACACTGTCGCTTTATTGCAACAATGGCTCGTTTACTAAAGATTCAACTCGTTGTTGTACAAATATATTAGACGATGGCGTTCGGCAACAATGCGGTAAGACTTTCACTGTATTGCCCTCGTGGCTTCGCCACTCGGGTAAACAGCGTCAAGTCTTACCTTATTGTTGCCGAACGCCATCGTCTAACTGATACGTGTAAGTCGATGTGTAAGTAGGGTAAATATCAGGGGGTGGCAACTGTACTAGAAACAATGCATTACAAACCTTCGCATTCTGCGTTCCATGAGGGGGTGGCAACTGTACTTGAAACAATGCATTACAAACCTTCGCAATCTGCCTTCCATCAGGGGGTGGCACCTGTACTTGAAACAATGCATTACAAACCTTCGCATTCTGCCTTCCATCAGGGGTGGCAACTGTACTTGAAACAATGCATTACAAACCTTCGCATTCTGCCTTCCATCAGGGGGTGGCAACTGTACTTGAAACAATGCATTACAAACCTTCGCATTCTGCCTTCCATCAGGGGTGGCAACTGTACTTGAAACAATGCATTACAAACCTTCGCAATCTGCCTTCCATCAGGGGGTGGCAACTGTACTTGAAACAATGCATTACAAACCTTCGCATTCTGCCTTCCATCAGGGGTGGCAACTGTACTAGAAACAATGCATTACAAACCTTCGCAATCTGCCTTTCATCAAGGGGTGGCAACTGTACTAGGAACAATGCATTACAAACCTTCGCAATCTGCCTTCCATCCAACGCTTGGCCGACGTCTACAACGCAACATAGCGCCAGCCAACTTCCGGTTCTCGTCTAAATGAGATCTGATGAGATTCGCCAAAGGCCAATCCTACAATATATTTATTTATTTATTTTATTTATAAAATTATTATAACCGCCTATAAAAAGCATAACATCAATTTCAGATTGAAACAACAATTTTGCAAATCGCATTCAGACCAGAAGAATATGGCGGCGCCTCTTAATGTACCCCTTTCACGCCTGTCTCGTCTCTGCTCTCACCTGAATGAGATTCGTGAAATTGTTGTTTTAATTTGAAATTGTTGTCATGCTCTTTGTAAGGGCTTACAAATATTTTGTAATTAAAATAAATAAATAAATACATTGTAGGATTACCATATTGCGGTTTACATATATCGTTCTAGAATACACATCTCATAATTCATAATTTCTGTCGTAATTGTGCGATTCAGGTAAATATGTATTGAGCAGGTTACCAAAAATGTGAAAACACTGTATATTTTAAAAATGATGCAAAAGTCAATTTCTAAAATCAAACAGCTATTGGAAAATTAGTGCAAACTTTTTTCCTGTGCTAGGATAAATTTGTAAAGTACAACTGTAGCCATGCGTGTTTTTCCCTACTCGCCGGACTAGTGCTTCTCGAACATTGTGTACCCCATGCCAATCATTATGGCGGTTGCCATCCCATAATCTCAAAGCGGAGGTATCGGTGCTGGCTGCGCCTAAAGCCGTTAATCTGCTAGTCCTATAGGTTATCTATAGTGGGGCATAAGGCTACGGGCCATGGCTCCGAAATAAATGATCGTGAGCCTTGGCCCAAAGCCATGCGCTCATCCCAAAATAACAACAACCACTAATTACAACCAATTACAACCAGTACACTCAATATACAATGCATAGCATTCAACAATATCGACAACATTACCATGTAACATTGTTTGCGGTCAAGGTGGCTCAACGGCTAACATGACCGACGACCGTGTCATTAGCCAGAGGTGCTAGGTTCAATCCTGACTTCAGCGCACCCTTGGGCATCTGGGAAGAGAAGATGCCAAGGAAATACATGCGTGCTCATGTCGATTCTGGCATGGAAAAGATCCTAGGTATTCCCTAGCAAAATTGTCCCTCTCCGGAGAATCTCACCAGTTGATAAGGACGTTAATTCGGCAATTTCCCTTTTATTGTTCAAAAGAGTAGGTGTAAATATGCCTCCTGAGAGGATAAATTGGGTCATCACTAAAAACGAAATCGCAAAAGCCGAGTAGTGTCTGCACGATAACGAAAACTAGAAAAAAAAATTCTCCAGTTGTGCTAATTTGCGTTTGTTGTATTAAATTAATCTATACGGGTGTTTTTGTTGTTGTTTTGTCATGTTGTTATTATCAGGTTTGTAAACGGGACTCTTTAAAATTACATGCCATTTATTAAGTACAGTATTTATTTAAACACTAAAAACAGCATGCATCACAAACATAACACTAAAAATACGTTCATGTCTGTCTAAACAGCATTCGGTTTGAAAAAATCATCAATTACCTGATACCTTTATGAGTGTATTGTGTTTGGTAATGTTGATGATTGCACAAATGTTGTTTTCCGTTCAGTGGGGTTCGCTGGTGCTTATGGGTGGTCCATCTTTTGTTGAATCATGTCCATGCCGTTTTATGAAGGCTCCGTTTTGCTGTCGCTGATGTCGACTCGTGAAGAATGTAACAATCACCACAAGCTCTTCTATTGAATAGTGGTCCGCCATTATTGCAAATCTGAAACTGTTAACTCTAAAAGGCGAGATTGAAGCGTTATAAAAAGTGAAACTAAGAGTGCCATACATCCGAAATTCTAACCTATAAGAGGATTCAACAAACAATAACGTTAAGTGTGCCGTAAAAAAGGATTATAATGATTGAAGTTACACTTTCTTGTTTAAATGTACAAGGATAAAATTGATGATTTTTAATTCAAATGAGCAAATGTACAGTTGAGAAAATTGCATCTGTGTAAATGCTGTTGTGCTTGACGTTTTTACATATGTGATTCGTAAAGCACAACAACACTTATACCACGGTTGTGACGTCACGCTAACTCAACGCCATGTTAAATTTCCGTAGGTTAAATCTCGTTAACCGTGAGCGGAAGTGTGCGTCATCGCATAAAGTGTGGGTTATCAAGTTACCCCACGCTTTTGCCGATAACCCACACTTTTGACACTTCTGGATCACACTACCGGGAACGCACACATCCAACAACCAAATACAGCGTCCAAAAACGTAACGCAATAAAGACGTACAAAAGGAATTACTTAACTTCCCAGGATGTCCACAATGAAATCTTATACCTACTAACTCTCACATGTCTGGCCCATAGCTAAGCTTATTGACTCCCGTCTAACTCACCCTCCCCCTCCACAAACTAAAATGGAATGACCTTCATTCATACCGTTACGCCTATTAGTCTATTATTGTGAAACAATTCTCAAACTAAAAACGCGCAAAAATGAATTGCTTACCTTTCCTGAATGTAATTTTATCCCTGCTGCATCACATATCGACGTTTATTCACCCGGGTGGATTGGAAAACACGAGGAGCAACCTTCCAACGTGAACCCTTGCGACGTGAACGACGCTTCTGTTTAACTCCCCCCCCCC
>JAHWFP010241435.1:0-14344 GCA_023313725.1 Lithobius niger
AGCGTTTGAAGGTTCGCTCGCCCCTTTCACCTGGAGGCAATTCATTTAAAATTAAATAAAAATTCGACGGCTGCCAATCGAACTAGCATCATCCAACACCCCCCCCCCCCATTCATTAAATATTTAGACCTAACTATTGGCCAAAACTGGAATTTTAAAGTTCATGTCGACATTATTGTTTAAAAAAAATCCAAATCCTCCCTCCAAAACACTCATTAAAAACCATGCTTAGTCAGAAAAATAAACTGATGATTTTTTATGCTTGGGTTCAGTTAAAATTGAGGTACACGGTTCAGGTGTACGGCTTTACCAACAAAACAGTTATTGGGCGATTACAGAAAATACGAAATAAAGCAACGAACATTTTATTTGCTAACAGATTCGTGCACAAAACAAAAGACTTTTCCAATAAGTTAGGAATTCTGAACGTAGGTCAACGAAGGGTTTATACGATAATTAAAGACAATGTCTTTAAAATTAAGAATAAACACAGGGATAAATTGGAAAATGAAAGTTATATCAAACTAAGAAAATACACATTCTTCCAGAGCTCACAAGAAACAAATATAGGAAGAAATATACGAAAAAAATTACGTACCACTCCTAGCAAATAAAGTACCAAAAGAATTTAGGGAACTAACAAAATTGGACAAATACAAAAAAACTGTGGCTTCTTGAAACAACTACGTTTACACTGCCAATTGTATTTTCTACCATTTTTTTTCATCCCTAAAACTTACTTTAGGCTTATAAGAATCGTCCATTAATATTTTTCTATGTTTAAGCTAATGTTTATGTAAACAACACAATTTGCGTTAAAACACGCCAACAACACACAATCTCCTTTTGTGCTTCGCACTGGGCTTGGAGATTATTTTAATGAATTAAAAAAAAAATACACCAACGAATTTACCGTATCAGCTATAGTCATAAAAATCATCCCTTTTAAAATTCCTCGGAACATGTTTTTACAATTAAAAGAAAATCGTTGGACAGTATTGTAGCTCAACGGTAGCTGTTCGGCCGATTCCAGTTGCCAAAATAACGAATTTATCATTCCGACTGGAGCTCGTTATAAACTCCTGAAACGATTGGAACAAATAATCGGCCAAGAAAATGACACAGGGAAAAAATTAACTTTTCATCGTTCAAATGTACGAATAATGCGTCGTAGAGTTGCACGAGTGCAATATGCCAAATATAAAATACTATAATCAAGATTTTATAAATGCATACATGTCCGTAGGAAGTGGGAGTGTCCATGTTGTATACTCTAGCTTTGTATTCCACCACTTTGTTACAAGGTTGTCTGGGAGAGGACTTTCGCTTTCTTGCTCTAAGCCAGTTCATTAAACTTTGCAAAAATTTTATTTACCAAAGCAATTAACTTCCCGGCACGCGCGAGCACAGCCGCGGAACTGGTAAGGAAGATGCGCAATTTGTACCTTAGTCGGCCTTGGCTTGAGAAATAAGACGCATCCCCCGCTTAAGGGTCATTTAAACCCTA
The DNA here is from genome assembly GCA_023313725.1 of Lithobius niger. Classification (NCBI taxonomy): domain Eukaryota; kingdom Metazoa; phylum Arthropoda; class Chilopoda; order Lithobiomorpha; family Lithobiidae; genus Lithobius; species Lithobius niger. The sequence continues at coordinate 1,508 of JAHWFP010241435.1, forward strand.
TACTGCTTCCAAACTTACACATTCTTGAACTATTCGCAGCACAAAGGATATTTTTCACACTGATTCATGAGGTAAAAACCTAGAGAGCCTAATATTTAGCGTGTCTTTTTCACAAAAGAAGAAACGGTACTAGTTGGGACAACTGGTTGCATGGGATCAGTACGAAGGGTTAAATAAAGAATAAAATTGTGTTGAAGACTCCCCCTTTATACACCTCCTGGTATGATATAATTGTGAAACTAGTAGTAAAAGTAAAAGTGAAACTACTACTATTTGTTAAACAAGAATTCAAGTTAGGCTTTCTTACGTTTATAAGTTTTCCTACTTCTCCACTTCCCAATAGACTCGGAAAAAGAAATCAGTTTAGTAGAGGACGGATACACTTAAACCTTTAATTAGTCTGTAGCAGAAACGGAAAAAAGCGAAATAACGGGCAACTTTACATTTTCGTAAAACCAGTAGCGAACATGTGCTATGCATACACCATCCGACATCGCTGCTTTTGATGGCAATGGTTGGTTTTTCACAAGTTTAACCTTTCAACTAATACTTGGTGGGATTAACCTGGCGGTTGTTCGTTGACGGGGTGATATCACCACCTTTCTTAGGTGAACACTTTTTTTTTATCAGTACATGGGTCGTGCTAGGTACACCATGCACAAAACTGGTGGCAGCCGTTTTACAGTGATATTTTTAATTTTGCAGCCATGGCGAGTGGCTGTTCTAGCACGTAGTGCCCGCAGGATTTATTACCTGCAATAAACCAATTTAGGATGTAGATGCATTTAGCATCTACAGGCCGCTTCAGTCTGTTTTCGGTGCTAGCTTGCCAGATTTTTTTTATAAAGTTAACTTTGATAATTGGTGAGAGGTGTAATGTAGGGTTAAATGGCTAGGATTAATTGCTCTTTTGTTAGTTTATTGGATCCCTTTATTTATTGGAAAACTAACGGGTTAGCACTGGGTGTAGACGGTTTAATAAGTGGGTGAAGGGTTATATTTTGTGAGTTTATGTTAAATATGTGTAACTGGCGTACTGATTCAAATAAATTCATTCTCAGAAACCATGGCCCGCAAATCTAGGATTTGACTGAAATCGAAAACACTACTTTGATTGGATAAAACCTGGCGGGTGCTTTCATCGTCGTGGGGTTTGTTTCTGATAGTCAGCGGACCTAACGTGCTGTACACAGTTTTAACAGCAGCAGCAGCACGCTACCCGTCACCCATACCAACAACAAAATTGTTAATAAACCGGCGCTTGCTGTCTCTCCTTGCGGGCCGTGCACAACCCGGCAAAACTTCTCCCTCCTTCGATTGAAACTACGCGCCGCAGTAACCGTAGCAACGCGTAAGCGTCGGGGTAGCCGGTGGCCTCTACCGGTCAAGTCGACAAACATGTTGTGTATCGAACCAACGCAGGTGCCTAAGTACGGGGATAGAGAGAGAGAGGTGCCCGCGGAAAGGTGGACGTCGGTCGGCAGCTCAACTAATAGGCCTAAAACGTCGCCGCCAAGAACAGCTCAATCAGAACACGGGTCACACATTTCAGGTTTCAGCACCTCGAGCTCTTTAATGCATCGGTTTTTTGCTTTTTTGCAGCCATCCATAAAGAGAGATGGTGACTTTTACACCCTTGCCCGGCGATTTAAATGTTTCGTGCCAGCGTTTAAGGGGAATTATTAAGAGCAATAACTGCAAGTTGTTGATGGCTATAGCCAATAACAGAGTTGTTAGGCTGGATGAACGCTTCGTAGCTGCTGTGCAATTTTGGGCACAACGCTAGCAGGGAAATAAAGAAATTAGGGCACAAATTGGAGAGGTATAGAAACGATAAAGAGAGATGGACTTGAACTTCAAGAGCGACCTTGAAAAATAGAATAAACTCGGGAAAGGATGGTAAAGGTACATGGAACTGAGCTTCAAGTGGGGAAAAGATGGTAAAGATAGATGGAAGTGAACTCCCAAGAGCGACCTTGAAAAATAGAACAAACTTGGGAAAAGACGGTAAACGTTGATGGAACTGAACTTCAAATGCGAAAAATAGTATAACTCGGGAAAAGACAAGAAATCCATGGAACTGAACTTCAAGTGCGACCTTCGAAAATAGAACAAACTTAGGAAAGATGATAAAGTTTGATGGAACTGAACTTCAAACGCGATCTTGAAGACTGGAATAAACTCGGGAAAAGACAATAAAGATAGATGGAACGAAACTTCAAGTGCAACCATGAAAAATAGAATAAATTCTGGGAAAAAATGTAAACATAAAGAATTGATATATAACCTGTAGAACTATTACAACAGGTACCATGCCCCATCCAATATAGCAAAAAAACTGAAATTGAACAGTTTTCTTAAGGACATCCCGCACTATTTTCGTGTATCCACAAGCAGCTTAAACAGCTTTTACAACAATTACATAAGTTTGTAAAGATAGCCAAGCCGTTTCTCATGGAGAAAAACAGGAAAAATTAAAGCATTTGTAACATTTCCATACATTCGACCTAATGTTGGACAACTTGAGTCACACAGGGGAGAGCCAACATGGAAGACCAAAAACACCTTTAAAACTCGTTCGCATCAACAGACGACTTTAAGTCCATGCCATCATGCAGAAGTTAAAAACTAAGTCCCAACGCACACCTCGAACCTGTGAGGTATCCCGGAAACAATATGACCAAGCACAACCAAGAGGTTCGAGTTGTCGGCTACCGGCCAAGCGGACGCCGGATCGAAACCCGCGACCGGCAAATAAAAAAGAGTAATAAAAGTCGTCTAAAGAAGCAAAGAATGCTTAAACGATCCGCCCACTAAAATTATCTGTTAGTGTTTGACATTCGACATGAGTTTAATCATGTCTTGGTAATCCTACAATCCTATCGATAGTCAGTCTTTTCGTAGGAAGCCATTTTGAAATGTCCATTTTATTTTATTTATTTCATTCGTAGCCGATCTCATTCACTTGTTTTCAGATCTGCGAATGGTGAAACACTCCTATTGTTGTGACGTAAGCACATGTCACAGACTCGTGAGATATCGCATTCATTTCCAGTACAATGTTACATAGTTCCTGCTCTCTATAGTCTAATAGATATGCAGGGAACATTTGGTTTGAAAGGAACAGAACGTATATGTATTATAGTTTAATGAAGAGACGCTCTTGTCACTGCGTTTACCACCTTATCTGTAAAGGGGCAAGGAAACAAACTTTTTAAAGACGGAAGAGTGGACTGTAATAAGTTGAATATAAATAATAACTGTTCCATTGCGTTTTTTTTTTATTTAAGCTGCTTTAAGTTTTCTTTAAATCCGTTCTGTATGCAAAGTGGTTACACTAAACTGCTATTCCGAGAATTCCAATGAAAACTTTGCCATTGTTCATTCATTTTTAGAACATGATGCTTGCGCAAAGTTTTCAGTCCCGCAACATACGTTCTTCTCACGATAAATTTTACTTGGAGCTCATGCAGCAGCCATTTGCAATACAATTATAACAAGCAGATAAGACAGCAGACTTAAGATATAAACCGCAAAAGAAAAAAAGAACATTTACCAAACCAATTACGAGCGATTTCCACGCAAAGCAAACCTTTTCAGCGTATTTCTCGCTTTGCTCACTCAATCTTTAATTTGATGCTAATGACCTTGCTGTCGACGCGCCATCAGGCTTCAATCCCCCCCCCCCCTCTCAGGGGCCTTAATTCCGGAGCAGTAAGACAACAAACATGAAAACAAACAAATCGTATATGTTTTGAATTATGTAGATGAAATGAATTCAAGCTGAGGAATGTGATAAACTAATTGTGAGCAACAATTGCAATTATTTTGCGTCTAAAATAATAATGGGTACATCCGATTTCATGATGAACTGGTGAGCGAATAAACTATGTGTAGCAAGGCTCGACGCCAATAGAGTGAGCGAAACGAACGATATGTTAATACTAAAATAAAAAATATTTACAATATTACAATTATTTCTTAAGCTTTTGAACTCCGACGGACGAAGCAAAAGCTATAACATTTTTAATACTGCAATCTTTTAAAAACCAAAAAATGCGTCGTACACACAATATTTAGCGACAATCATACGAAAATATAAACACACACTCATCGGAAAAGCAACGTGTCAGCATCATGCAACGCCATCCATTATGATCGCATCAAAAGCGGACCTGGCACAGTTAGTACGAGTTGCGTGTTTGTTGCTAGTTCGGTGGCTTCATTAACCTTATCGTACCAGATTTTTTACTGTCAATAAATATTACAATAATTCGTCCTCATCTTTCTACTATCATTTTATGAGTCCCACCCTCCACCAATGATTCGTATACTCAGCTCGTTGTAACCCGTGTAATTTAGAGTTGTTGTTTTTTCCGTAATGAACTAATCCGGGTAGCCGTAACAGAGTAAATTAAGACAAAAATTACGAAAGATGTGTCGGAATATCGGATAAAATAACATCTGCAAAATGTCAGGAACTCAATGTTTTATCAGCCGGGAGGTTGAGAAATAGCTGTTGATCGACGAGATAATTCCAATTCGCCTCATTGTACAAACCAAATCAAATGATTCTTCTGTTGAAACAGACTGTCTGTCAACGAACTAATCGTTCACTTAAAAAATTACCGCAACCTGCATCGACATTGACTATTCAATACAAAACATCATAATAAAATATTGTTTGCCATGAAAAATCTGTAATTTTGCTGCACAATTTTTTTTAAATAATTCAGAATTTAAACATTCATGTATGTAACGTGTGATATTTGATAAACGGTGCACTATATACTTAGGCAACAGTACATGGCAGACAGGAGGTGCACTCGACTGCTATCTAGTGGTGTGGAGCCAACTTCCAGGCACAACCTATGATTGGATCCCTGCGCTCACAGATGCAGCCCCGTAAAACCCGGACATGCTCAGGCATCAAATGGAAGGGTGAAAAGCCTGCCATAGATTAACCGATGTATAGGGTTCGTGGTGAAAGGCTAATATGAAGGATACGAACAACCAAATAAATTTTATATTCCTTCCAATTATGAACGGAAATGAATTTGGCAAAAAACTTCAAGTACTGCGTGCCCAGTATTTGTAGCGAATTACCAGGTAAATCTTGGAGCATATGTCGTTGCAAAGGCCGTACACAGGTCTAGGGGGAGGGTTAACTACGATTTGTTTGAAGTGGAACGATATGATCAGTAGATTCTTGTTTACGTTGGCAGTTATTACTGTTTTCAAATTTATAAAGTTAATTTGTTGAACCGTAATTTGCCTTTGTATTTTTAAATTGCACATCACAAACGAGCCATGGCTTAATTGGTGGTGGATTTAAGAAATTTTGGAAGTACAATTTAAAAAAATGTAAAAAGTGAATGCAAGATGCGTCAACAAACATTGACTATTAATATATCTTCCCCACAACAAACAGGGTCATCATACTTTAAGTTGTGATCCAGATTAATGGCTGGATTACTCATGAAACGTGGGTGGTATGATAACGGTAAAAGGTAAGAGTGAATTGACGGTAGGAGGGGCTACTGACTCAACAACCAGATGATCTTGCCGAAAGTTAATGTGTATCCACCCAAAACCAAAACTGGTAGAAAAACCCGCAAAGTTTCCAAAAACGGTCGGCCTTTGAAGGTAGTGATGTCATTCCACCAGGGAAAGGCCGCCAAGGTTAATCCTATTAGCCAAGTTAATCGCACATACTAATAGTTCGAAGTTAAATGAAAACTATAGAAGATTGCTACTAAATAAATCGTATCAAACTCAAAAATAAGGCACGCATGAAGATTTGCGGCGTATCTGTCTGATCCATTCCTTTCTTGCAAAAGGCGTTTATGAGCCACAGCCAAAGTCCGAGACAACCTACAGCAATCATTTGTTTGTCCTTGTGAACGCTACAGCAAAGTGGGAGAGTCACTCAGATCAAAAAGGAGGACGACATTAATTTATAGTTTTTTTAAGTGTTTAATGAATTTTTAGGTGGTTTGCAAGGATCAAAAAAGAAGGAAATCTTCCTAAAGGAGGACGAATCTCGTCAGTGAAATGACCTTTGTATTGCGGACAGCTGGAAGACATCTTCCTGACGCTTGCTTACTGGAAAATGTACGCTTCACCAAATGTCAATTCCTATTTCACACTTAGTAAGAGCTAATTTGCGGTGTATTTAATCTATGGATAGTTTTTCCACAATCTTCCACCTCATCAGGCACGCAATCACAAGCAATTCAGGAGTCAACTGGATTCAATCCTACGTGCAACTGCCCGTCAACAGGCGCTGCAGACGGTGGCTCCCTCTTTTTGGCCCCCAGTCATTGAGTGATTGGAGTGTGCTTCATATCTTGGACACTAAATCGGAATACCGTCAGTGCCCAACAAGTTGTGTTAACACGTGATTGGTTTTTTTTAAATGCGTTTATTTTTTTAGTCTGCAACTTTTTGTTCGTCATCTAAAAGTTCCGAGAAACCCTTTACGGACCGACCTTCAAATGACATCCTTGTCCATACGAGACGGTTCATCGGATTTCCCTTAAAGTGACAAACCCTCTCACTATTTTTGTGTATCCCACGTCGAATAGCTTTTGCAACTTTTGGATGGGTTAGAGTGAATGTAGCAAAACCATCTGGCACGAGGGTTAAAACAGGAAAATGAATGCGTTTGCAGCATAGATAAGTCTGCAATGTAATATTGCAAAACTGCATTACAGAGGAAACCTAACAAGGAAGCAAGCACCTTTAAGTTTGATTTAAGATTAACATCCGTTAAATTATTTTGATGGAATAAAAAATGGGAAAGCTACAAATTTTTGACCGCATCATTGTGTTACATCCAATACATTTTAAAGCCAATCAGTACTTCCAATTTTGTGACATGAAAGTCAAAACAAGTTGTAAGCAATAACATTTATATCGTGATGTTCGGAGTTGAGTGTGTGTTTCCGCTCTGTATCTTCCAGCAGGAGAATGGGTGGTAGGGAGGACGCTCCAGACAGTTAAGCGAGGAGAACGGGACAGAAGAATGGGACCGGACTGAATGAATGCGCAAAAACCAGATCAAGACGTAAAAGAAATATTCTTAAAACATGTGAAACAAGAAAAATCAAGTTAAGTGTGTGGGATACGGGGCGGGAGGTCTTGAGAGCGAAGTGTGATGAAGTCTTAGTAAATGTGACGAAAGAGAATTGTGGCTACTCTTTCTCTTAGCCACTAGTTATCGTTTGTTTATGAACTGAAACCTTACGAAAAACGCGTACTATAGTGATCATTTGCTTGTTTATTTCACTGATCATTTCGGTGTGAAAATTTCTGTCAGAAGCATTAGACGTGCAACAAGAAATGTGCTCGAGCGAAGCGAGATGATGCCGAATGAGCGAGCATCAGCGAGCAATTCGGCTAAGATCATTTTGCACTACGAGAATCGCCTGTTTAGCGTCGGTCCTTCGGCCCGCATATTTGTCCGTCCGTACACGTGAAATGATTTAAGAACAGCTAAACCGATTTTCATGAAATTTGAAACACGGAAACTTCACCTAAATTTATAAACCAAATCGAAATTCATAAGTGGGCAAAAAAATTAGAGGTTTAGTTCAAAGGTGAAAAATCCTAATTATCACGCACCGTATTACTATAATGGGATACACGAGATGGAAGTGTGTCATAGCCAATTCTAATAATACATGTTTACCCATAATTTCCCTGCAATTGGAATTGAGAAATTCATTTGTCGCTGAATAAAAAACTCACAAACGTATGCCTAAAAATGGGGCCTAAAAAATTCTAACGCGTGACGCGAAAATGTATAAAATGAATAAATTTGAATAAAATGACGAATTCTACTGGTTTACAAGCGCTAAAAACTCGCTTTTTTAAAGACGTGAGTAAGTACCGTTTTAAAATACACTCACAATAGCGCATGCACAAAATCAAAGTCAAAAGACATAAGTTAGGATGCAGTAATGAGCTGGGTAGGCTTTAATGTTCTACATCTCATATACGTTTATGCAATTCTGGATTTTAAAATCAATTAAATTTAGACGCATACGTACACTATGTAAGCCTACATCTGTATACTTGTAATTGTATAGGATGACGTAATTTTCATTTTATGTATTCGAGCAGTGGCGATCACAGGAATTTTTTTGTTGGGGGGGGGGGGGGGACAAGGAGCAAAAAAATATGGAATTCAAAATAGGGACGAGATATTCATTTAAGGGAAGGGATGTGTTACGTCCCACGGAGCTCTGTAAAAAAATTCATTTTCAGCATTTTAGTGGTCTTGAAAAGTCCGAAAGAGCAATTTCCAGAATTAAAAAAATCCATGAAACATGCTTTGGATACACGTGTTTATTATCAGTTTTTAGATTTACTATTAACTTCGGGTGATAGCGCCAATCAGGGGCAGATTTAACGAGACGGGGGAGCTGCGTACCCCCGTGCATTCGACCTAAAGTGGCCTTTCGGTATAAAAAAAAAAAACTCACAAAAAATTGTATTTCAATTTTATTTTCACCTCACAGCCGTTGGGGTGAAAATAATGAATATGTAGGTAAAAACGGGAAGTAAACAGCAAAAAGAAAAGAAAAAATCATCAGATTTACGAAGACAAAAAAGTGGCCCTTCAGGGCTGTCCCACCCGAACCTGTTACCTTCCAAGTCCCGACGCGCATCGTGAACGTTGTGAGGGGATCCTCGTGGACCTAGAACAAAGTGAGCAAGTCCAGCCCAGTGGTCGAAGTGGGCGGCTAACAGCCAAGAGAACGCCGGATCGAATCCCACGACCAAATATCGAATATATGGGACTTGGGACTCGAATATGGGACTTAAAAATATAGTTTAAAAAATCGTGTGACGGTGCGAAATGGCTTCAGAAGTGATGTGATGTGAAGTTATTCCACAAAAAATAATTTGTAGCCCGGACTTCTACACATTGCAATCAGGACTAACCGAATACTGATAATTATTGATGATTGGTTGTTTCTGTTGGAAACTGATTCGTTAAGAATTAATAAAAATGAATGCGTAGGCCTACAGGTGTCTAAAACAGTAGTTCAAAAACTTTTAATAGTTTGAATACGTGACATTAAACGATACCCAACTTATAAGTAGATCTTCCAAGCAAAATCAAATGCTTCAGCATCGATAAGCATACAATACGCACTATTTATGAGATTTCGGTGTTGATGTCTATTGTAATAACCGTGTAACTCTTTTTGGATGGGAAGGGGAGTGGAGAAAGATAAACGCTAAAACGACCAACTTAGACCGGAACTAGAAGGAGCAGGGCCGATTTACCCTGTCCAACGCGAACCCTGTGCAACGCGAGCTTTGTCAAATCGAGCAGCAGCAGCCCAATAGTCATTCCTGGCCTTCAAACCAAGTGGATGTTAAATCCTCTCCCAAACCGAATCCCATAAGGCTTAAAAAAAATGTCACTGGACTTATAGAATCGACTTACACAGGGTTCGTACAGAATTCACCACGTGAATTTCCAGGCCATTTTAAGGCTTTTCAAGGCTTCCGGGTTTAAATTTCCAGGCCAAAAAAAGTGAAAAAATGTTCTAAGTTGCCATTGTGCAACCAAAGTTCTTGAAACACTTTCCTATGATCCGTGAACGAACTCACAAGTATTATAAACCAAACCGTAACACTTTTTACCCCCAAGTATATTTGGATGGAATCCGGGCAACAAGGCCATCAGTCCAAGACTACATTTTATTTGTTTATCATTTTATTATTTTATTATAGCTACATTTTATTTGTTTATCATTTTTATTTTTCTTTATCATTACAAAACTTCCGCGTTCAGACATAACTGAAAAACAAACGACAAACCAAAAGTGTGTTACTCAATTTTAGGCTTTTTCAGGCCAACTAAGAATTTTGTCGAGAATCCAGGCTTTTTAAGGCCTGGAAATACCCCAAGTGAAATTTAATGCTTTTCACGACTTTTCAAGGTTTGTACGAACCCTGTTAACATCTTTTAAGACCTATTGTTGTTCTTTCTAAGGTTAAAAAGCGAAAACTAAGAAGTTGCCAAGATATAGTTAGTGCGCTTTTGTAATTAGTTCTGTAATGCATCGCTAACCGATTTTGAGAAACAGCTTTGGTTTTACATCTACGTCTTTTCAGCGAATAAATCCAGAAGCAGAGAAAACAAACATTTTGTAAAGAAGTTTTTTATAGTAGTTTAGGTAATTACCGATATAAAAAGTTACAATTGTTACCGTAACTTTTTTTTCCCATCTTGAATTGTTCGAATTCCATACTTTTTTTAAAACAGTTCTGCATAAAATTCAAAGTAGCTATGAACAAGGAATCTTCCAGTCCCAACTGAATGAATTATTTAAAGACAAATTCACATATTCTCTGCCACAAGTATACACATTGAATGAGAATTTAACTTTTTCATATTTCTTTATCAAACAATCATTTCAAAATTTTTATTTGAGATTGTCAAACTCTTCTTTCAGATTAAATAATTACGCGATTCGCAATTAGTCAAATCGGTTTTTTGCTAGGCGGCAAATATTTAATTTTATCAACATTTTTTTCATTACAAATAGTCAACATACGAGAATATTATTCAAACTTCAGCCTACATTAAGATGAACGGTGAAATGTAGTTTCAATTCAGTGACGATGCATTACTATCAATGTCCTTTACAAATTACTGCATCCGAAAGTTTATTTTAAAAGGATACTTCTCAATACAAATAACAGGCCATAAAAAATCTCACAAAAAAAAAATTGATTGGTTTTAAATAATTTTACGCAACTTTCAAATGAACTAACTGCTCACGTATATTAAAAGAAGAGACAGTTCATTCGAAAAATACACGCAACAACACTTTGTTAGTGTTAAAAGCACTATCCCCCCCCCACTCCATAAAAATGGCTCCTTTCTGTTAATAGGTAACGTTAGAAGATTACTTTGAGCTTATAAAAGTCTAATGCCTACAGATAACGGGCTTACGGGCATCACTTTTTTTAACCAGATTGTGAACAATCTAACAGATTATCGAAAATAAAAGTAAAATACCGATTTAAGTTTAGAAAACATCGTTGAAATGACAAAATACCTTAGCAAATTGAACCAAAAAAAAAATCTTTTGAAAGGATAATAAGCGGAGCATACTATTATTGTCTTGCTTCCGGGAAGAAAATAGACGAAGAAAAAAAAGGAGGATATTTTTTTCCCTCTCCTAAAGTAGCCTAATTCGTCATTTTTTTCCCAAGTTAAAAAAACATTCGTCGTCGTTTAATATTGTGGAATTTTGATAAAAGGATGCCAAATAATGTTTCGTAAACGTATAATGAAACTACGTCACGTGATACGATTTTTTAATCATTTTTTTTACTGCGTCGTACTGAACGATTTTGTCGTAAATGTCAACTCGTAAAAAGCCGCGAGATCAAATTCGTAGTAAAAACAAATTAATTTCATAACCATCGGAGAAACTCGGTCGATAAATGCACATTTTGGAGCCTTTCTGCTGAAGGGAAATAAAAGATGACTGCAGCGCCACTTAATACATAAATGATGATTTCGGTGTTAAAAGTATGAAACAATAGATCAAGAAAATGAACATGATTGATGCGCCGCTTAGTAAATGAACGACGAATTTGGTGGTCAAAGTATGAAACAATGGACTACGAAAAAAGTGCTCGACTGCAGCGCCGCTTAGTACAATAACTGTGTTAAGATTAGAAAGTAGTAGTTACTCGAAATGTTTTTATTTTATCACCAATAATTTTTTTATATCACTTATTTATAATAAACCGTAACCAACCAAACAGCTCTTGTATCAGGACTGCTGAAGAGTTGTGATTTATAATGCAAATAAAATAGTTCCAACAAATATAGTGCACAGTTATCACTGCGCTGCTCGGAACTTCTTTATGGCTATTTAAAAAACATTCGGACACTTGTTTCTATATTTGGAGATAGAACTGATCTGACATACAAAAAAAAAAAAAGATGCATGCTTATTTCTGTAAAAAAAATTTAACAAACTTCGTAAAACATCATAGAACTTCTCATAAGTTAGAATACGAATGCAGAACACAATTACGTGAAGCAAGATAGGAGTTGCCATGCCAACAAACAGCCCCTCGTTCGCACTTTCTCCCTAGCTGCATGTAAACTTTGGTGTGTGAAGCAGCTCTAATGGGAATTCTTTTAGCCAGTCCCTTATCAGCCACACAAAACTTCACTCAGCTCTACACTTTTTATCCGTTCCTTATCTCCGTGTCAAACACAAGATTGGTGATAAAAAAAAAGCAGCCATTGATTCGAAGGACGAAGTCAGGCTATCCCTTTCATGCCAGACTGAATTTACGAAAAAAAAATCATTACAAAAAAAAGTGGAATACAAAGTTATGTAAGAAAGCAAAGGTCTGCGCTTTTTCAGCTTTGTTTGTTTGCAGTCAAAATAGATTCTGTTCAGAGCTTCGCTTGATTAGAATACAAACAAGGCCTGTTTATAAACAAAGCGTAATAGTTGAAATAAATAGGCTTAACTGTATCTAATTAAAAGTTACAGGTAATGGCGTGCACAGGAGGAGGGAGGGGGGGGAGGAATTGTCCTTGCCTGTTTCGTAAAATAGCCTTTTGTAAAAAAAAAAAAGAAATGGCCCTTTTCGCTGATATTTACTAATACCTGAGAAAGGCCTAAAAAAAGGACAAAAACGACCTAAAAAAGGTTAAGAGAACGCAGAAAAGAGCAAAAGATAGAAAAAATTGTTTAAAAAGTCCCAGAAAAAATGTCCACTAAAACTTACCCAACCTTTTACTGAAAGTTACCCCTGCCATCTCGGAGAGGGGAGGTG
>JAHWFP010241435.1:14444-35732 GCA_023313725.1 Lithobius niger
ATATATGCACGATCTGGTTAGAATCCATTAACAGAATTTTAAATGTTTAATCTAGTTGCTTAGAGATGCAGGGGAATCCAACTTAATCCCGTTAACCAGATGATACGGATTATCAATATAAAAATAATATATAGAGTATACATATATGTATATAAATGATAGTTTTGCATGTTAGTTGGCATATTGTATAGTTTTTTTAATTAGGCTAGTACCCTACTTCTTAAGCCCGAAGTAACGGTATACAGAGCAGTCCTTAAAAGACGTAAAGACATTTCTAAATTCATGAGATTAGAAAAGTTTGGACAAATTTGTGCTGGTGTCTTTTTTCAAGACCACCCTATAATTGTGTGTCATCTTTTTTTTTTAAATAAAAATGTTTATAAAAATCCACTGTCTACTTTACTAGTATAAAACCCAAACTTAACGGCACCGAGTTTTTCAAGAACCGATCCGACACTGAACCGAACTGAAAAAATTTTTTATTCTTTCTTTAATTTAGTTATAGTGCTTTGTAAATCACCCACTAACAATTTCAAGGCGTTTTTGTTAAAAGTATACATATTAATAATACAGCAACTACAATTAGGCCACAACGATGGATTGATAGAAGCCATAAAAATATGATCAGCCTTTTACATACTTTTCTGTATTTAATAATTTTTGTCGGTACGTTAACACATTTTTTTAAACAAAATTTCAAAACGTGCGTTAATAGCTACGTTATGAATGGTCATTTTCGTAACTGCAATACATAAAGACATCAACGCAAAATTACAACAAGAAAACCTGAATGTTTTTATGCTAGATGAGAAAAAAATGCGTTGTTAAAAAAAAGTGTATCTAAATATTCATTTTAGATTTGTAACGCACCGAGCGTCCTTGAAAACAACTTGGTTTTTACAAAATTGTAAAAAATTGCTTAAAAAACCAACGCATTCCAATTTCACTCTCGGAAGTAAGTAAATAAAAAAAAATGGCTTCGCTTTTTTACGTGTTCTGCAAGCAACCGCATAAAGTATTTTTTTTTATTCAGTTAAAAAAAATAGATAAATAAAAAAAACACAAGTCGGCGACCCAAACCAAAGTCAAAAAAAAAGTTGGGCCATTACTTTTCCTTGATTCGTATATAGAAGACACTGAGGGTTTGAGCCAGAGAAGGGATGTTTAACTAAGTTACAACAAAAAATCCGTACGAATGTCACTTAATCATTGAAATGGCGATCTCCAACTCGTCTCGAGGCGGGTGTCACGCCGCTTTCACCCGCTCCTCGTCCGTATGGGTGGTTGGTTGGGTGTAGGGCGTCCTCGGGTGTCGAGGAATTGCGCCGGGCGGGCGGGGGCCCTAAGTCGGTCGGGGTGCCGTGTTATTTGCGGGTAAACACCCAGGCTAGCCAAAAAACACTTCTCTCTTCTCCTGCCTCGGCTATTTTTGCTGTGCTTTTTCGACCCTCGACACCGTTTTTTTGCAGCATCTCCGACCCGGGCCAACCATTTCTCGCTTTGAGGGTGGGGGAAGCCGGGCTCAAGTGAAAGCTAGATGACACCGTAGGGGTACGTACCCACATCAACCACGAGGCTAGCGGACCGTTCGACGGACACGGGGCAATGCCGTCTACAACGAGCAAGCGAGCAAGCGCGCGCATTCTTTCGGCCACCTATTTTTTTTAACAATTTTTTTTTATTTATGTATTTTTTTTTTACGTACGTCGATGAGCTTTCTTTTACAAATACTGAGCGAACGAGCGAGTGAAACGAAAAGAAAGACGGGAAAAGAGGGAAGAAATAAAGAAAGAAGAAAAGAAAGAACGAAGCCATTTGTAATTAAAAAAAAGTTATTGAGCAGCGAACGAACGGCTCCGCCTGACGCGTTACTACCACAACGAGCCGAAAAGAAAGCCAACTTGAAAGCTTAGGGTTTTTGCGTCCGCTTTATCGTTTGACGAGCCACGCGGTCGGTCGGTCGGTCGCTAGCGGGACACAGACGCAGATTTGCCGGCTAAAGGAGAGCTCCAGGCCGGCAAAGAGGGGTTGATAGGCAAGTCGGTATCGAACACGCCACACCATCACATAACGGCGCCCGAACAGACCCACGTGCGTGCTCTCAGCGCACACACACCACATGCTCTATCACACACACACACAACACAGCACGCGGCATGATTCGCACCACGTTGTTTCGCCGGTTGGTATACTTTCTTACCTTGGAGTGAAACTGTTGCAAAGCTGCATAATCCTCCCCGCTTGGTCCACCCTCAGGTTTGAGCATTCCTCCCATGCATAGGTCCTTGTGGGCCACCTTACATTCCTTGTACATGTACATGGTGGCAGGCCAGCCACTCGCCAAAGCAGCAGATATTCTCCGCGACCAACAGCTCCCCAGTCCAACCTAGGTCATCGTCGCACGCGCGCACACCACCGACTGAAGCGCCCAATTCTGCCGGCAGCAGGCGCTGCCAGTCACTCTTGGCTATCCTGCTCGCAGTCTGCCCGTCTTCACTCGCCGGGACTGGGGATCGCTTCGCGAGCGAGCGTGCGCTCCTGCACCACCGTACGGACGCACCAAACTTTTGCTTCGCGTCGTACACTTCTAATTCTTGGGACAGAAATTCTTCGAAAGTGGATTGCCGAATACACACACGATGTGTTCCTGTTCTACGCGATGTGGATATTGCTTTTTTTTTTCTAAAAGAACACAAAACACGTAAATCGTAAAGACACCGTTAATAATCCCAGAAGAGGTGTTTGTTGTGCGTCGTGAATTCCAAATCTAACTACAGAACTTCTTGCTGTTCACCACAAACTTTCACTAGCCCAACCTACACGAGGCAAAAGAAGCACGGAGCACCGCCCGTCTGTCTGTCTGTCCGTCCGTGTGTGTCACGTGTCCTGGCAACTGCCGAACCCCCCCCCCCCCTCACCAACGTCACCATCCTCCCTCCTACCCTGTGGGACGGACCGGTTAGACGCTTCTGACGTCACCATCGTCTGCATACTGAGAAGGCGCTTTGGGTAAGGAAAGGGGGGAGGGCTAAAAAAAAAAAACAGCGGAGACATAGGTCTCAGGCCGGACAGACAGACATACAGACGGGCCCCCCTATGGCCAAAAATGAGACTGTCCAATCTCTTTCACCCACCGACTTCACCGTCTAGGGGTTAAAGGGGTTCCTTGCTCTCCCCCTTGCTCACCAAAAAAAAGTTTTTAAATTTTGATTAACTTAAGAGCTAGTTTTATACGACATGCTTCAGTGTTTATAACGCTGTTTTTTAAGCATATGCTAAAAATTTTCGTACAATTCAGAATTTTAATTGTAAAAAATTCCTTCCACTTGAATCGTCTCGTTTACGGCGTTTGTTAAGAGCACCACAAGGATGGTTTTATTTTCTTGTCTTTAGTTTCTCTGGTCTGGTTGGTTCTTTACTTTCATTAGGCCTACCAGTGCACTTTTTTTCTTCTTAATATTTAAAAATATAGGGTTGAAACGTAGCCGGTAAAATCGTGTTAATCAGAATTATGCGAATTATTGTGAATTTATAAATTATGACGTAATTTATCATGCATATTTCCTATTATTCTAGCTGATGGGGGTAAGAGTTTTTCTCTTGAAAAACTTCACGAAACGATTAAATAAAAAATTGTTAGAATACAATTTCTGCAGACTATCTCCCAAAAGTTCCAAGGGCGCCCGCTCGTTGGCGCTGGTATCCCCCAACCCCCACCCCATCCAATCCCTTTTATTTTGGATAACACTTAAGTATATATAAAATCACATTAAAACAAAGTTGAGTGATGGCAATATTGGTTAATTAAAGATCTTTTACAGACCAATCATGACTAATTTTTTTTTTGAACATGGACTGTTTTACCGCATGCGTTTGTTTATGTCTTCGCTGGAAATGTTGCTCCTGTCATTCCCCCCCCCCCCCGCCCCACCCCAATAATTGTACCACTCCTCTAACCTTTTTTCGTAAAACTGCAGATGCCTAACACCATATTTTGAGTAAGGTACTGCCATTAAAAAAAATGGCGGTTGATGGTCGAAAGTGTAGTAAAAAGAGTTATAAAAGCCGAACTGGGTTCGGCGGGGGGGGGGGGGGGAGGTGTGAGAAATGAGGAATACCTGAAATCTTATTCAACTTTAATCTTTTATGTTTCAATGAGTGCCAGCCAATTAGCCTAGGCCTATATGCAAGAGCAAGCTGTGGCAAAAACGTAAAGAAGCTGCAGTAGGCCTATGAACTCAGTGCGGATTGGTCAATTTGTTGGTGCGGTAGCAACGATTTCCCTCATGAGAAAGTTCTCATGTTAGCACGAACTACTGTTTATTCTGACTTATCGTCATAATCGCGTATAACAAAGACCTTAATTTTTACTGTTACTATAACTCTTCTACACCCAGATATAACGAAGTATTTGATGCTTTTTTTTTTTTTTTAGCATCACGCAGCCTTAAGTGCAACTAAAATATCTCGTATAGTAGGCTGGTTTCTGGTCCAAAACGATGTCTTTTCATTGTTGTAACATTGTTCGTTACATTGTTTCAGTCAGGGTAGGCCATCTTTTAAGGTATGTGAAGGTGGGTGCTCCAACATAGGAAAATATGGGTATCATTTTGTGACCATTATGCAGATTACTTGGAGGGGAATGGGGGATGGGGGAAGGAAAGGTGGAGTCAATTGCTGCACTCAATTGTTGCAGAATCAAATTCTCGGAAGTTTTACATTTAAAATTTGTTACAATTTTAATAACCTTTGTCATGTCACAAAATGATAAAATTAAATTAAAACTCTACAAGGAAACTTCAATTTCCATTTTCTGAATATCATTTTTACAAGTCCCTGGTCTCATATAATAAGCTTGTGGCCGTCTATTCTGTTTTAATTAATTTGGAATGAACATACTGCTGGATTTAGAGTACGACAGATTTCTGTACCATTTCCATTAATGAAATTAATGTACTAGTATTTAGTAGCCATGTGAATGACTTGACGTAAACGAGCATGAATTAACACACGAGTCGAACACACGCCATCGCCATCCAAATGTTTCCGATTCTATTGTTTCAACTGTGTTGGTTGGAGGCATTTGGATTTTCGGAAAATAACTGGTGACGAATGAATTGCACATGTTAGTTTTGGCATAAATTATTTTTATCGAAATGATATTCTGGTTTTCGACAAAAAACGGGCTTGAAGTATGAGGAAAGGGCTGCAGCGGCTGGTTGACTGGTCCTCCAATCGTAAAGCACAAGTTATTAAGTTAAAAAATGCCCTGGTTTGCCAAAACCTCGCAAAAAGGGGGAGGGGCAGTATTAATTCAAATAACCATCCAAATTCAACTACGTGTAGCAAAGAGGAGGAAGGGAGGGAAACTGAGGAGAGAGGGAGCGGATGGGATAAAAAGGGGAGGGAAGGGAGAGGATTAGCGGAAGGAGGAGTATTATGGGAAGAAACATTGACTGTTTGAGTGAAGGCAGCACCGAGCAAAAACTGGGAAACAGCCACGGGCGAAACAAATCCCCGGGCGAAGCCGGGTAGGACTGCTAATAAACATAAGAATGTGATAAGACACAATAAACAGCATAAGTGACTCCAAAATACGCCCTTCTATCCAACTACAAAAACGAGACAGCACAAATGCAACACTGACCAATGGTCAACGCTTCAGTACCCAATGTATGATGGATGCTTCTATTCGTTTACCTGTAATTGTTGTAACGAAGGATTTTGCGGTAGCCATAAAGCAATGAAAAATTGCAGAACAATTATTTACCCTCTCTTGCCAGTCATATTACGAGTTAAATTCAAAAACGGCAAGGGTTGTTTTTGTTTTTCTGGGAGATTTTTCTGTAAAGTCTAGGTTCCGTTCTATAGGTATTCTCAAACGGCTTACCTAGCTAGCATATCGGAAGAGATGGAAAGGTTTCGAAGCTGTGCTCATGATCCATAACTGTTGCGCCTTCCTGAGCGATTTCAGTAGTTCCATATCTTATGCTGTGCGTTTGTCACTCACAGTTGCAATTTATGGTTACAGCATCGCTGTAAAGCAGTGCGCTCACAACTTAAAAATCAGCAGTTACCGGCTTTGTATCTGTTTCTATTGAATACAAACCAGGGTATTAATGAACTAAAGTGTATAATGAGCAGGATTGAAAGCTTCATTAAAAAAACAACTAATTTCTTAAAATCTGTAAAACAAGAGCCGTTAAGCTCGAAATTTGCATATTTTTCGAGTCTTGAGATCTTATTGTTTTACCGATTTTAAGGATTTAGGTCTTTTTTTTTAAATGCAGTTTTAAATCCTGCTCACTATACACTTTAGTTCATTAATATCACTTGGTGCATATTAAATACGTACAGATGAAAAGCCGGTAATTGCTTATTTTCAATTCAGAACGGTACCAGATAAAAACAAACGGTTTTCACCATTAGATTCAGCGTCCAAAAAATAATTAAAAGGAATAAAAAAACCGAAAATATGAAGCAGAAGTGTACAGAAGACCGGTTGCGACTTCGTAATCGCTGCCCTCACTTGTTACGTTGCGAGCCCACTGCTTTACAGCAATACTGTAACCACAACTGTGAATGACAAACACACAGCCTAAGAAATTTCTTCAATTGCATCAATGGTCTTCAGCCATTGTTTAACAAGATACACGGGTGCTTTCAGGTGTGTTTTGTTAATGTTCATAAATTTCTCACTGACTAATTTCACAGATTAAAGAGTATAAAACATCCCGTAAAGTAACGTGTTACCCTTTTATTGATTTTATGGACTTAAGATCCACAATTATCATGGAATAGAACGTATGTGGAAATTTGAAATTAATTTGACAATTTGTTTGAAGTTATTGTGCGTACAGACAAACAGATAAACGGATAACAGCACAGGAATTTTTTTTAACGCAACCTTAAGCCCTATTCTTATGCAGAATTATGTTATACGCAATTAAAGGTGCCTGCTCACCATTTCGATAGCGTTGCTGAAATTCTGAACACAGCATCCGCGTTCCAGATTCGCCGTCATCCAATAGACTGATGTGGGTCATGTGATCTCTTTTTAGTTATGAAAATTGCGGCGCTGCTGCGAATAGTGTTATTCCATTTATAATTTACCGTTGTTTTCTTTATATTGCTCGAAGATTTTACGGTGCTGCATGGGTTGAATAGGTGAAAAGGTGCCTTTAAATCGGATTTTGTAGAGTGGTTAAAAGAGCCGAGGTCCATGGTGACGTGGAAAACGATGTAATTGATTATGATTGAACAATTCGACCGTTCGATTCCCGAAAATGTACGTTTATATCTACAAGATGGGCCAGAAAAAATTGAACATTTTAAACGAAATAACTGCGTTTTGTGACGAGTAAGCGTTAGAAGAGTCACTAATGTAACCCCAAAGCAGGCAGTTAATCAATCTAACCTTAACAAGGATAGATTTAGTGGTCATACTAACAGTCAAGCTAACAACAGTAAAATAACGGGAAAGATGGAGATGATTCGTCAAAAATAAAACCGAGCGTTGAAAAAGGAGAAACGGGTGATGAGAATGAGACAAGATCTAAAGCCTTCGATAAGTGGAAGGTAGCCACCTGTCTGAAATGCCAATCTGTCGGCCATATATTGCCCACTTAAAAATACCGAAACTTTGTGGTTGTGTAAGGGTTTGGGACCTGCAGCTGTTGAATTACTGGAACCATGTACGGTTCTTGGTAATGTAAATGGAAATTCTCTTAAGCTGTTGCTTGCAGGACTGTGGCGCTACTATTAACATTGTAGCCTCGGGACTAGTAGACAGGAACCAGTATACAGGGGAATCAGTTTGGGCTAAACTAGCACTAGCAAATTAACCTGTTGGCCTGCCGGTTGCAGAAATAAGTGTAAAGGGTTTCTTTGGGGATAGAATAGACGTTGTCGGCCAGTAAGATATAATAGCAATTCTGATACTTTAACAGGTAAAATTCAGCATGTTTCATCTAACAGGACAGCTGATACAATAAATCAAACCAGTATTTATAGGGAGGTCCAAAGCTTAAGCTAAATATCCGTTAAATCGCGAGCTTAGAAAGATGGACGAGAAGTTCTAAAAGGACTAAGGAAAGTAGATTAGTTTTAGGACCAGCTAGGAAGTAGTATAAACAATTCTTGGATACTTCAAAAGACGAATTTATCTCAGTGCAGATTACTGATAAAACGTTAAAACAATTCTGGGAAAATGCTAAAAAATAAGCATTTATGGTGCTTATTATGTAATTAAAGGGGGAGTGCTGCACGTAAATTGGTATGATGCTAAACGAACCAGGACTTTGATCAGATTTGTGTAATATTACGTTTCCCTAAACAAATCTTGTCATTGGCTCATGCTAATCTTTTTTCTGGGCCACGCAAAACTTGCTGTTGGTGTTTTACTAGCCATTGAGTTTTCGTATTGAGTTTTCGCAAGATGGAAAATGTTGTTAAGCTTGCCCAACTTGTCAGAAAACAGGTCGTACTAATGAGGCTGGTAAGCTGGTAAGCGCGTTTGAAGCTTGTTCCATTGATAACAACAACTCCATTTTGGAGAATGTGTTTTGATATCATCGTGCCTCTATGTAAAACAAAGGATGGTAATAGGTGCTAGTTAACAATGCGTTGAACTGCAACAAATTATCCTGAAAAAATTCCTATAGCTATGCGAACTACCAAGCATCAACTCCAACGGGATGGACCATGGAAATTGTAAGCGCGCACACGGCGATCCTCCTCCTTCACGTTTTGGATGCTGAGGGTGTACCTGTTGTCCTTTGGATTGTCATGGCAGTTACGGACAGGATTCTTAGCTGCCGCATACGGTCGACACTGAATGCATAAAAACTCTAGGGGGTCAGGGTGGCCCAACAGCTACCACGACCATCTCATAAGCCAAAGGTCCCAGCTTTAATCGTGGCTTTTCCCATCCTCCTGCATTCGAGAAGTGGAGGGACAAGGAATGGCTTACTACTGCACAGGTCGATTGTGGCAGTAAAAAATCTTAGATATTTCTTAGCAAAATTGTCCCTCTCTGTCTCGACATAACTTTAGCAGTTAGAAGAGACGTTTTTGATATGTTTCCCTTTAATGGACAAAGTTGTATGAGGATGCGTGAAGGAAAGTGTAAATACGAGAGACCAAGGGGTTAACGCTGTTACAAGTTCCCAAGAACTACTCTATCAAGAGGGCCGACCGATCCACTTGAGTCGTCACGGGCTATAGATCAATGACGAATTCGGCTCTGAATCTATCTGGTATTTGGAAGTAGCGAACAGCACAGCCATCCCGTTTGACACAAGCATTTCGAGTCCAAAGACCTAGTCCCCAACGACTCGTCCCAGATTGGAACGTTCATTTGGCCTTGGAAGACTTGTCGAAGGTCCCTTACAAGCCTCTGCACAAGGCGTTGTTCATTTTTCCATAGCAGGCAGCTCGCGATGGCGTCCCAGCATGCAGAACTATCTGCCTGAGTAAGAGGCAGAGACTTCCCCTTGGAGTGTTGAGGACTGGGCGAAAGTTTTCTTTCCCCACCTCCCGACATCCGGGCTAAGCCCCAATGGCCAGCAGAACCCACCACAATCAAATGGCAGTGGGAGTACTTCCCCTATCCTGAAGCATGGTAGTTCAGAGCAAATACAATGTTCAGTGCGGGTGTTGGGGTTCAACCTAGAGGTGACGAGTCACCAGGACCCCACAGAGCACAGCTAACTGCCGTGCAGACCGACTAAGCAGGACTGAGTATCATCACAAGGGAAGCTCGACCAACCTTGGACCCCACTAAGTTTTAAAATTAGGAGGGGTGTGGATGAGCTCATAAAGCTCATGAGTTTTATGAGGTATCATTACACTGTAGATTAGTAGGGTCACCCTGAGAGCCTATGAAAACATATCCAACAGGATTGAGCAGCCCACCTCAACGTAAGCACACGAGCCTAGGGTGCTGTCGGCGTCATGGGCTGCGCTGCTGATACCCCGCTGGAGGAAAGGCTACGGGTGTTCCCCCCTAGGCATCACAAACCACCGCCAGCCGTAACCTGCATGACATCCAATTGGGCAGCTTAGGGGGTCATGAAGTGAAACACATTGTGATGGGTTGTCACCTCTCTAGGCCTGGAGATGGCGGGCGTCTTTCCTCTCACTGGCTGAATGGAGAGGACGAACACAGTAATTTTCCCCTTAATCAATCTGGCTCTTGGTGTTCTTAAGCAATTGTAAGCATGTTATACATTGTAGGTAGTTGGAAGCTCTTGCATATTGCCAACATTATTGGGTAATCTTTTAATATATTATGTTCGGGTTTGACCTGCCCACCTCTGGACTGGTCAAAGGCAGCTTTAAAGAAGGTAAGTATTTTAGAAAGAAAGTAAAAATAAAGGTTTGCATCTAAATTACTTTTAACTTCTAGAATACTTACCTTGATGAACCCAACCATCTAAACCAGTTAAGGCTTAAAACAGGTGACATGAAAGAATGAGACCAAGTTTGGCGCAAGGTACGGTGGTAGTGCCAACCGGCACGAATGAGCGTAACTGCGTAACTTAAAGTTAAAGGGTGTATTCGAACAAATGGCGCTAAAACCTGACAATTTAGTTCTAAAGAAGTTAAGTATTTTAGAATAAGTAAGAACTAATTTTAGGTAAAAACCGTTGTTTATCCTTTCAGCTCTTAATCGATAAGTTAGCCAGGGGTGTAGAGGAATATTGCAGCTATCTAAAAGATGATGTAGATGTCGAAGGACGAACTCGGGAGTATCATTTATGCCATTTGCAAACTTTCTTTCAGAGAGTGCATAAAGCCAAGTTTATTCTTAAGGTATTCAAGGCATACACAGTCGTCTCTAGTATAAAATACCTCGAGCTTGTTGTGGACAAGGGCATCAGCATCCTACTGATGTCAGAATTAAGGCCGTCATCATTCAAAAGGCCTGTAACGAAAATCGACATCAGAAGCCAGAAAGCTGACGTGGTTGTCACTTGCATTACATAAAGCGTCTGTGTTGATCTGACTAGACCTTTGACTGATGCTCTCCGGAACCATGAGCTAGATAATGTAAATTGCAATGAATCAAGGGATGCTGCATTCCAAGGTTTGAAGGCTGCTCAAGAACACTCTTGTTAAAAGCACCCGATCACAGTACGCCTTTCATCGTTCAAACTGATTGTAGTAACAGAGGTATGGGGATATAGTTATCTTAAGTTTTTGATGACGGAGAGTCTGTGTTTGTCTATGAAGTTGACCGCACGGGAGGAGGTAAATAGTACAGTTGAGAAGGAGTGTGCAAGTGGGACGTACCTTTATGTAAGGAATTCATTGTGTAAATGAGTGAGTATTGAACGGAGCATTTATTGCAAAAAACTTAGTGATGACAAAAGTGTTTGATATAACGTACAACGTCAAACATAATTATTTAAAGTGAACATTGTTTTTACCTCACTGTCACATTAAACATATCGCTACCCAGTATGTGCTTCTTTAGTGCAGTTACTATTGGGGGAGGGAAGTGAAGCTTTCTGACGTGTCGACAGCTAGGTCATTAGGGCCAACCTCAGTCACAGTGCAATGGTTCAGGTTGTCACTGCGCCACACATTACAAAGACGTTAAACAATCCCAAATCTAGACCTTATCGTGTATCTGTACCTCCTGAAAAAAAAAAAAAAAAACCCAGACAGGAAGAGACTCATCGCTCAATTGACACGATAAGTTTTGTCTTAGATGGAATTGGCGACGAACGCCACCAAGATGACGACAATCAACTAGCACATGACGGTCCATATGCGGCTGGTGATATTAATGGCATTCGAAAGGGAAGCAATGTGTAAGATTGGTGTGACCAATATGTTAACGGACAACAGCACTTCTTCTCAGCAACTGTGGCAACAAGCTGAGTGCCAAGCCTGAAAAGTGCCCTTACTAGACCTGCAACGTATTGCCATCTTCTTTGTCCCACAAGGCTGGCCAAGCAGTATGCAACCTCAGACGCAGAGTTGGAAAGGCATCCGAGAGAACAAGGCTTAGATCCCTTTTGAGAGGACCAGAAAGGCCCCATTGGCTGTTGCATCAGTGTTCTCATTCCCAGCCATACCAACATGGCCCGGGATTCAACAGAAAATCATGGTCTTCTGCTGGCCAGGCAATCGGGAAAGCAGAGCTTGGATTTGCAGGGTCAAGGGGTTCCGAGGGTAGAATGATGTCAAGAACTCAGGGGCACTCATGAAATCACTAAATTTGACAAAATGCGTGCCCGAAAGGTTAAGAGTCCATTCAACAACCAGACTGAGTGCCAGAAGCTCCACCGAAAACACAGAACATCCTGATGGTAGTGATGGGAATTTGCTTGGGTATTTGAACGATGGTAATTAATTCACCCCAACAATGATACCGTTATAGTACATAGATTTGTAGCGTTTAGCTATAATATCGAACTTCTTTAACAAACGTTAAAATGCGAACATAAAAACTGGCATTGGTCAAGACCAGTTGACTTGGCTTTGAACCTTTGACGGGCTGTTTGGTGCCAATTGTGCGTCAGACGATGATGAAGGTGACAACAGGCATGCTTTGAGGCCTCCATTTCACAGTGTGATAGACACAAAAGTTCAAGGACCACTTGTAGGTGTTTCTACAGAAATGTGTGTAAAGGTCATTTTCGAGTGTGCGTGGACTTTCGTGACCTGGGTGAATGCGCATGCTCATATGCGTCGGCAGTTGCGGGGATTTTTTAACGAAAAAAGGGACCTTCAGACTGGCGATCTCATTGGGATCTGAATCACCTCTTGTATGTTTTTACTAATAGCCATTGTAATGGTATGTACTTGTATCACCCTGTAAACAAAAAGTTGTAAATATTAGAAATCTTCAGAATAAGATTCACAAACTTCTTTACAGGGGTTGGTTCGCAACGATGGCACTTCCTGTGGTTGTCCCCCAGAGTCCGCAATTGGAACATGTAGACATTTTACTAAAATGGCACTAATTCACACAGGCGCTGTAGCAAGATGTTTCCACCACCTGACGAGAAAAACGGGAACACTGTTGAGCGTGATGAACCGTAGTGGCACCAAATGGCATAAGCGAGCGTAATTGCATGACTTAAAGTCGATAGATTGGTTGGGACATACGGCGCTTCAACCTAACAGTTCAGCTCTAAGGACGTAAGTATCTTACGAGAAGTAAAAACAACCTAGTGTATGGCTGTTTTATTGTTTGTAGTATACAGTATGTGATAAAGAGATTGACGACTGCTAGAAATCTCCGTCCATTTCCAAACAACAACTCAACGCAGGGGCAAACCACCAATTGGCACCCCCTTGGGCCCTAAAATCTGGCCCAAAATTGCAAGAACATCGAGATAGAATACCGAAACCGGGGCGATGTATAGAGATGAAACGCCAAAGTCTCGACAAGACTCGACACGAATAGTACGCTGCATAGATATGGACCTAAAAAAGCTTAAGTATGGTTGAGCAAACAAACTGATGTTTCTGAAGAAGTCTCCTCCGTTTTAATACTTTTTTCAGCTCATGAAGCTGCGTTCCGACTGACATGGAAAAAAAAGTAGGCCTAAACCATCAATAATTCAAGATGCACTTAAATTTCACAACGCCTAATACATGGGAATTTAAATGCAAATGTGTGAGAGTGGAAAGGAGTTGTCTCGAAATGGGGAGGATGATCAAAAGGAAAAGCGCAACCTGCCCTGCGAATGAAGGTGAGAAGAAAGTGAGGAGCAGGCTATGTAAACAGATAGCAGTGTAGTTGTGTGATTTTCATATTTTTGGTGAAAGAGAAGTTCCACTCTTTCAAGAAAAGCAAACAGATCTACGTTTCATCTTGAACTCTTTGAATTCAAACTAACCACCTTTCAACATTTAACCTATTAGCCTACGTCAACCAATTAAACAATGTAAAAATAATAACCACCGCTGAGTAAACAGACTTAAAATGGCCAGCTCCTCACTTCCATCTTTTCCCGAGGGTTCAGGTCGTTCTACTCTTCCTGATTAACGCCCATTTCGAGACAAACCCTCCTCCTCCCCCTACATATATTTGCCTTTACTTTCATGAGGCATTGGACAATTTAAGTGTATTTTGATGGTTTTACTTTTCTTTCGTGTCAGTTTCCGGTCTCGCACGGTTTTGGTGCTTTCATTCCCACTTCACGCTGCATCGCTCTCAAACTCGATTTTGGAGGAACAAGACCTACGGAGGTGGGGTACGGGGATGGGAGGTGGGGGGGGGGACATTTCACCCGTTCACATTTTCTGCTGATTCATAGACATAGGACTATAGTTAATTGTTCATTAAAACGAAGCTTCAATAGTTCGCCAAATTGTTCGTTACAATGATTAATTGTTTTCAAATTTGATAAACAAAATAAAATGCTTTTATTTAAAATCATTGGAAGGGTAAGGTGGAGTTGTAAGAGATCTAAGATGCTGAATTTATTCCGTGAAAAACTGGATCCCTCGAGCCGAAGACAGCTGCACACAACGCGTGCTGAGCCGTGCTTCCCTGACAGACCGGTGAGACACGAGAAAACCCCCCCAAAACGTTACTCCCCCTCGCACGGTTTTGATGTTGAGCGCCAATTTGTTCATTCGGCTGCCAGTCCGCCCTTGACAAGAAGCGTACCTTTAATGTGTCTCAAACATCCACAAACGATGATTCAGCTTTATATATATGGTTGTGATTTACGATCTTTCTTTTTAGGGATGGTAATATTCAGAAAAAGGTTGGTTAGCGAATCCTCCTATTTACAACTCAGCTCGGCTCGCCAGTCGTTCTTTGGCGTCCAACAGACTTAACATTCAAGTCACGTGCTCTCCAGCGACAGGTATGCCTCCTTCTGTGACCACCAACCCTTTGCGCCCATTTCTCTTATCACGTGACACGGGGAGGAGGCAGAGGCGCGCGCACATTCGTCTCCGTCTCGTGACGTGTCGCCAATCAGCTTAGTTTCCCGCCCACGCCTTCTACTTGTTTTCTCGGCAACAAAACAAACGCTTCTTTCTCTTTCTTTCGTTCTATCTTTATGGAATCTCTCCCTCCCTCCCTCCCTCCCTCCCGCCTCCAAGTTTCTCTTCGCTGCGACACGGTCCACTTCATAAGAAACGCTCAATACCAAGAGCTTTGAAGGGAGGGTGGGCGTGTGTCCAGTGCGCGAGTGACCACCGAACGATAAAACCCTCACTATAACGAACTCATTCCGCGTTAAGCCAATAGCCGGACGCCGTAAGATACGTGTTTTTGTGAGGGAGGAGACACGATCCCACCTGACTTTTCGAGTTGAACTCATCAAAACAGGCTTTTTAAGACTCACCTGTCTAATATATACGGCAAAGTCGCGGACCGAAATTTATTTACAGGTAACTCGACATGAGAATGATGCGACTTTTATTATTAGTTCGTGCAAACAAAAAATAGGAAACCAGTTTTTTTTGTGTGTGTGCGCTCCAGAGTTCATTCATAGGTGGGAGCCCGATTGAATTTTCTACATGTCTACTTGACACACACAATAATAAGTTTTAATTAAAAGTAAAAGTTGCACGCACTTGCGCCGCATTAATTATAACTCACAAATGTTTGAATCAACAGTTTGTCAATATGTGCAAGTACGTTCATACGAAAACAGTTTTAGAAAAAGCCGTAGTCCAGTAGCTGAATCAACATAATGTAATGGGGGAGAAGGGGAGGGGGCAGTTTTGATATTTGTAGCTCGTTTGAGGTCGGACCGTAATGTTACCCGACTATATTACCACCTGTACGGCTTGTTTCTTAATAACGGATTGTACAAGAAAAGAAAAAACTTGACGTTTGCTATTTTTATCCAAACGGCCAAAAAAAAAACTTGGCGGGAATTCTTAACAAGTTTTATTTTGGGGAGATGTCACGTCTTTTTGTATTGTTTTGTGGTTCATTTTTTGCAAATGATAGGGTCCAAATTTTTTTCTTCGTAGTGAACGAACTGAAAAGACGAATGATGCTTGTTTTTTTTTTTTCTTATTTTCTCTTCGGAATTACGAGACGAAAGCCAAACGGTCGAATTAATTAACGCGTAATTGTGTAATTTAATAATTATAACCGCCGTGACGGTCGTGTCAGTATGGCTCAGCGGTAGAACCTAGGCGTTTGGTTTCAAAGGTCGTAGATTCAATTCCCCGCTCAGGAAATCTGACGTTTAGGTCCAAAAGGCAACGTGAATAAGTTTGCAACCGTATTTATTTAACCCTTCTTGACCCATTTGGCTTTCCGTCCTGTTTAATAAGTATAATAACATAGTAATCACTGTCATACGAACTTTAATATGTCTAACATTAAATGCCCTACTATCGATGGTTTACATGCCAGTGGACGAGTGGCCACATCGTTTAAAGGCGGTATGGCAGGACTGGTTGCTGGGTCGAATCTGAGTCACGTCAGTCGAATAAAACGAGTCTCTAGAAAATTACGTTACTTAAGTTTCTTGTTGTGATGTTTTCGCTGTCGGCTTGTTCCCAATTAAGGCATATATTTAAAGGCGCCTTTTCATCTCCGAGATACAGCACCGTAGAATCTTCGAGCAATACAAAGAAAATAGCGGTAAATAAAAAATGGAACACCACTATTCGCAGCAGCGCCGCTATTTTCGTAACTAAAACGAGATCCCGTGACCTACATCAGCCCATTGGATAACGGAGCATCTGGAAACGTGGATGCTGTGTTTAGAATACGGGCAACAATATCGAAATGGTGAACAGGCGCATTTAAGTTCTGAAAATCACAGTTACTCGGCCGAACGAGAGGGGCTATCACTTGCATCTTACGATAAAAAAAAGTCGGCGCCGAGCCGAGACTCTAAGGTATTTTCTCCTCACACAAACGCCGATCAAACCCGCCAAGCGTCAAGTCGAGTCTTAAAGCTATTCAACGAGGGAGCAGAAACAATATGCTCAGGCAGGCTGTTCCACGGGAGCACCACACGCTTACAAAGCAATTCATGAAAATGAAGCAAGCAAACACAGAAGCAAACACTGTAAGCAACGCCGAAGCCAGCCAACGAATCCAACACTGACCTAACGGGTGCACTGAACAGCTCTTCCACCATGTGTGAAGTTTAAGGTAGAAATGAAAAAAGCTTCGAACTGACAGTTTTTTTTTTTTTTACCATTCGTAATTGGCGGAGTGGAGCGAGCAAAATGAACATTCTTCACACGAAAGAATTTTCACTATGGTCTATTATAGCAAATTGTTCACGTAGTGCTCGGGGCAACTAGCCTTATAGATCGGGCTGAGGTAGCCCAAATTTAGTCATTTAACTGAATCGACCGCATCCACCGACTGTGCTCGTTCATAGGCATTGGATAAGGAAAATAAATCAATATATTTCTATCGCATCAACAGACGTCTTTTAAAGCATGCCATTCAGCAGGAGGAAAAATAAGTCCTAATACCACTGCCAACATTGTCAGGGATCACCAGGGAACCCAAACAACGGCAGCAAGCACAACCGAGTGGTCAGAGTGGAAAAATGGCACCCAAGTGAATGCCGGATCGAATCCCACAATCATGTTAAAAAAGTCGTCTGATGATGTCTAAACGATACGGGCGAAGCAAAGTTTTGGGATCCTACATAGTTTTTGGGGGTGACTAAGGGTAGGGATGCATATGCAATGGAAACCGTTCACCTTCCCAAACCTCATGATACATAAATAGAGATGCAAACCTATTTACGTTGCCTTTTGGACATAAATGTCAGACTGCCTGAGCGGTCGTGAGACCAAAGGCCGAAGCCCTACCGCTCAGCTGAAATTGGCCGTGTCAGTATGGTTGAGCGGTAGGACTTCAGCTTTTTGTCTCAAAGGTTGTGGGTTCTTTCTGCTCAGGCAGTCTGACGTTTAAGTCCAAAAGGCAACGTAAATAGGTTTGCATCCGTATTTATTTATCACTTATCGAGCCAATTGGCTTTCCGTCCAGTTTATAAGCCGCATCTGATCTGACCCCTTTGCTTAGCAACGGACTCTCAGGGCATCAAAGTGGCATGTACAGTGTTGCACTCTGACCGGAGTGAACGTGTGCTCATATGTAGGACTAATAAGAAATTGTCAAAATGTCGAGTGGAAATGCTATTGCACTAGGCATCTCATACCTTCGTCCTCTGTCTAAAGGCAAGGTAAGGTGATTGTAAACTAAGTTTAATCGAATGGCAGCGAAGATGTTTATTTTTGTTAAGTTTGTTCTTATTTCTGAAATATGAAATCTGCATGCGATACGTATTTGACTCGTCTGTTAACCTTGAGTGGTACAGCCAGAGAAACTGCAGCAAAACTCTCAGTTGTAGATTATTGAGAATTCGAAAAGGTAAAAAGTAGCACTCCTAAAACGATTCACGATAAGACATTTTGAACCGCTTTAGGAAACATCTGTTGCAACTAATCAATTGTTACAACAGCCACTTTAAACGCATTACTAAGAGTTACAAACAAGCTTATAGTGATTTTGATTACAAACTGAAAATGTATGCAAACGAATGGGAGAAAGCGGAAATCTGTAACGTCGAGTCCGACAACTTTAGACTTGGGTTAGTTTATGGAAAAACTTCCTGGAAAAGTAAACCGTTTCTTCATTGACAAAGGAATGTTGCAGCAGAAATTGCTTCACGAAAACTATGCACGACGAGCTGAATTCCCTGCCGCTAACAACAGCATTTGTACCAACTCAGAGATTGGCGCTAATGACCTGTCTGTCGATGCGCCATATAGCTTCAATCCCCCCCACAACAGCAGTTAAGGTGAAAACATAAATAAAGGTACAGATAATCCCAATGTATAAAAAACAGAAATGGTGACAACAGGTACAATAAAAATCACAACTTTGGGAATGAAAAAGGCAATGACAGTAGAAAAGGTAATTTCAATTCTTACGCTGCAGATGAAGAAATGCACAGTGGCGGCAATTAACCCGAATGCAGGGAATGCAAATTCCACTGGAAAAAACTCTGTAACCAAAGATAATGATCACAATTGGCATTTTGACGTGAGATCCACAGGTAAACTGTGTTTTATTTGTCAAAGTGACCAACATCTCAACAGACAGTGTCTGCAGACAGACAAAGGGGACAGATAAAGTCCCCGTTTGTCTGAAGGGGAACTGACAAAGTAAGGTCTGCTTTAGTCAACTCACACGAAAGATATTGTACATTCAGAACAGAATTGTTGATAAAGGAAATATTAAAAAAAAACCTCAGACTATCAAAGTTTTAAGCAACACAGGTTTAAGCACTGATGTTGCATCAAGCAAAATTGTATCTGGGGATAAACACATACGTGAATTTTGCTGGTTAAGAAACGTATACTTACTTACAGATGATTTAGTGAAGTTGTTTATGGTTGATTTTAACGTCACAGAACCATGGCAAAAGCCAGTGTTCGAGTGGCAATTTCACCATTTCTACCATTCCAGTGTACGATGTTGTATTGCGTGAACAAACTTACTGATATCTGATAGGGGCAGGGCCGTAAAGAGCGGGGGGGGGGGCAGGGGGGGGCAACTGCCCCCCCAGGATTGAGTTTGGGGGCGCCAAACAATTAAAAAAGTTAGCGAGACGGACCTACACAGTAAATAAAAAACGATAGTTTTTGAATTTTGAACGAATATTCGAAGAATTATCTTCTTATAGTGACAAACAATGGCCCCGAAGTAATTTGTTGCTGTTGGACATCCTTCTACGATGATGATATATAATAGTTAGCATTTCTATGGGAAGGGGCGCCATTTCTGTACTTTCGCGGTGTATGGGAAAGGGCGCCATTTCTGTGCCACGATGATATACAATTATAGTTAGCATTCCTACTTTCGCAGTGTATGGGAAGGGGCACCATTCTTGTACTTTCGCAGTGTATGGGAAGGGGCACCATTCTTGTACTTTCGCGGTGTATGGGAAGGGGCGCCATTTCTGTGCTACGAGCCACCCTCCCAACCACGGCGAAAGAATACAGTCCAACTCTTAAACTAGAACGAAAATGATAAAAAAAAATATTTTTTTTGTAAATTAAACTTTGGTTTAATTCAGTTTTTGAGCAAATGGTAGTAAAATATAATACGCAATACTGTAACACCTTTTTTTATGTGTTAAAACTAGAAACAAAAAAATTGTTGCTTAATAGCAATAAATAACAATAAACATGATATCATACAAAAAAAAAAAAAAAAGAGTGGAAAATGAAAAAAAAACATGAATTCATACAAACGAACACACGGGAACAATTGCGACATAATTTGGATTCAAAATTGGATTAATAACAGATAATAATAAACACGAAATGTGACTGTAAACAATTCTCATGCAATAAATTGTTCGTGTTTTCATGCAATACATTGGACACAAGCCATGAGCGAAAATCGTACACTAGAAATAACGTAGTACAGTAAGCCACCTTAAAACCTTTTAAAGCCTCATGCAATTACGCTTTCGATTATTCGAATTGGCGAACCAGTCCACCACTGGCTTCAAGATAACTTAATGAACCCGTTGTTAAGGTCACAACCGTCAAACCAGGATTCCGTTCGACCGAATGTGTATGGTCATAGGCAATGGGGAGCGATACAACTGATAGCTTATTTCAAATTTATATTTATATATTTTACAGCAATTTCTGTCTATTTATTTGGAGTGTCTAACGTGTAGGATAGTCCAAATATTAACTGAACCTAATTTTATTCGCACCTTCTTCAAAATTCAGGAAACGTTCAATGTTGAGTCTGTTCACCTATTATACAAGAATTAAGTTGTGTAAAGCTCAAAGCAGATTAACTGGGGGAAAAAAAACAAGCGGCTGCAGCGACTATACTCCGTACGCGATTTGTAAACTGGGCGTGGCTCGCGAGCAGATTGATTGTAGCGTACATTTTCCCGGAGTCGGTGTGCTTTGTGGCTATCTATAGACCGCACCAAGGCTTGTCTGTGCTCGACAATGGTTTTGTTATTTGATGTTTTTTAATCTCGACTTTTTTTTTATTATTACAAGTCTTCTCCATGAATAGGGAATCGGGGGGAAATCGAAGACAAATAAAAAAATATTTGGGGGGAGGTGGGTGGTATAATATAAATTTCAGGCTGGATTCCAAAAAAGAAAATACTCAGTTTTTTTCTTACGGAATCTCATTTTAGTCTCGGTTATCTTTCCACTTACTGTCATAATTTCCGACTCACGCCCTTTCAGCAGTGTCGTAAATAAGCATGGAGGGGTAAAAGGGCTCCCTCCCCCCAACTCCAATATCGAGCCGTGGGGCATGAAATCTTTGGAAAA